>JAKCPI010002785.1:0-48423 GCA_023213315.1 Euborellia annulipes
TTTTTATGTGTATATGTGTATATGTGAAATTTTTGTGCGCTTGCACATGCGCACAGCTTAGAGGGAACACTATTCAGAATATATTAATTAACTGAAGTTCTCTCTCCATTCTTTACAAGTCAATATTTTCTCAAAATATGAATCGACATAAAATTTACATAATTCAAATCAAAATCATCTTCTAAAGTCTCACCAGACATTCATAAAAAAATTAAACTTTTTTAATTTTCTACTATAGTACTTTGTTCTTATTAAAAGACACTTTATAATAGTTTATATATACCGACACACATAGAAAACATTTAAAAAGTGTGTACTTTCAACTTGAATTATTTTTATAAATTACAACCCTGTCCAGAAATAAATTAAAATCCCTCTATTCATGCGTGATCTTTATAAAGCTCTCTCTTTTGAAATAATTACCATTTGATTGGTACTTTTTTTTTTATTGCTTTTCAATTCGAGGTCCACAAAAAAAACACACACACAACGAGAGAGAGAGTGAACAGTGATAGAGGCGATAAATAAGAAGGAGAAATAATTCACTCATGGAATCTGTCAGATGCGTGGGTTGAAACGATTTATTTACAAAAAACGTACTGAAGCAAAATAATATTAAACATTCACGAAAAAAAAAAATATTTATATAATACTCTTTCTGGGAAATAATTATAATATTTGAGTTCCCAACTTAATATATATATATATATATATATATATATATATATATATATATCATAGGCATTCCTCAGAAATTTATAATGAGAGAGGTTCAGGAACTATAATTTCCGCTTCTTAGGTAGATATGAAATGGAAAAGAATTGCTTTTTACTTTCTCTTACCTACATATGTTAATATATAGAGAGAAAGTATTGGATATCGAGATTTTGATTGATATACACATTTTGAGGTTCCCTGAATCAAAAAAAAAGTGGTTTTCGCCACATGGTCTGTCTGTGTGTCTCTGAACGAAAAGAGCTAGGAGGTTGAAATTTTATATTTAATTTTGGCACCCTTCTGGGACCCGACCCGAAGCTTTTGAACAAAATCGGCCACAAATTACCAGTACTTTACTGATGGACTTTTTCAGTTTTTTTTTTATTTTCACAAAATTCGCTCCAACGATTTTGATTAAAATTCAAAAATCATTTATATTTCAGATGCTCTTTTTTTTTTTTAAACATTCACACTTTTTTCTCATTCACACTCACACTCACACACACATTCACACACTCATTTCGGCAACTTAGGCCATTTAAGACTTTGATGATAACCGTTGTAATTAATATATATATTTGGGGTTCAGGCATTTCTATTTAAACCATCTGGTATCCAAATGTCTTAAATAAAATCATCGGACTGCCTGGGTCCGAACCCGCGACGTTTGGTATAGGAGGCACGCTACCTACTACGCCACACCCGGGGGCCAGATGCTCTTTAAAATGTATATTCTTATTTTTTCATTGAAGACCATTGATGTCACAGCAACTCTTGTTGAAGGTGAGTGTATATATATATATAAATTAAAACATTATTTTAATTCAATTAATTTTTATTTTCAGAGTTTTGGCCAACCAATGTACACGAAGGTTCGTTGAGGATTGAAACCTTCGTGTACATTGGTGGGCCAAAACTCTGAAAATAAAAATTAATTGAATTAAAATAATGTTTTAATTTATATATATATATACACTCACCTTCAACAAGAGTTGCTGTGACATGCTGATTCCTTCAATCAATTTTAAAATCTCTTAGAAACATAATGCGATTAGTAAATAAAATCTTTTTACGTTTCTTTTTTCCGAAATTTAATGTTTTCACATCAGTGGCGTAACGTACGCCCCCCGCAGACCCCGCGATGCGGGGGCCCCGGACCTTGGGGGGCCCACGGGCCGGGCCGGGCTAAAAACTGTATCTCCTCAGGGCTCCGATAAAAACGGAAAAATTTAGATAAAAAAAAAACAATGAAAATTTCTCTTTGAGGGGGCCCGGGGTTCAGGGATATACGGTATTTTAAAAATATTTTTTGTATGGTCAAATAATGGGGCCCGAAATAAAGGTTTGCGGGGGGGCCCAGCTAAAAAACGTTACGCTACTGATTCACATCTTATGTTTTGATAATTTCAATGCGTAAACCAATGGTACGCCTCCTGGCCTTGGTGTAATGGTTAGCATGCTCATAAATAGGATGGGGTTGAAATGGCAATAGATGCCGAAAAAGACCTTAAATTAAAAAAATCAATTCTACCATGGTGTTAAGCTATTTGGCTTTAATCATGTGTAACGTTGATTGAGACAATTCCATCTTTTTCAAATAAAGCTCTACCTAGTTAACATAATCTTTATTATTTAAAAAAAAAAATTTATACTCCCACTCCGACCCTTTTCTGTAGGCCGATAATAAAAAAAATATATATTTCATATTTGAAATAGAAACTTTCTTTTATATTGGAAAAAATTTTATATATATATATATATATATATATATATATATATATATATATATATGTAAAAGGAATTGAAACCTTGCGTCATGTTGACCCTCTCATCCAAGTAGTGCGTAGGCGACATTTTTGTCTAAATCCATATTTCAACAGAAACTCTATCTTGATAAGAATCCTTCACTTTCTTTTTCTTTAATCATATTTTAAGAGTAAGCGTTAAAAATTTTTATATTAATTTCCAAAGAAATTTACATTACACATTTTGGAGTTCTTATCCATTAAATAAAAATGTCAAAACAATTTTCAAATCCCAATAATGGGTTGTGATTAAATTAAGGGTTTATACATTTTTTAAAAATATACAAATTTTGAGATTTTTTAGAGAAAAAAATGAATTGATCGATTACAATATATTTATTTGGAGCACCCATATTAAGCAATAATTTTTGAATTTGTTAAATAATCACGACATGCCAATTTCATCACTTAGACCTATATACTTTATAATTATATTTTGGAAACAGAGCAAGTCGAATTTCGGAAGGTACAGTGAAAGATTAGTCAAGCTTAGCCAGGGTTAGTCTCAATGCCAACATTGCTCTCAAAAAAATTGACTCACCCTAAAATATATATATATATATATATATATATATATATATATTGTTACCAGTGGCCACCATTTCTCTCTCCTATCTTTCCTATGAAGTTCAAGAGTAAAGTGGTCTTCAAACAATTTTGAGAGCAAAATGAGAATATACATTTTAAAGAGCATCTAAAAAAGTAATTGATTTTTGAATTTTAATCAAAATCGTTAGAGCGAATTGTGAGAAAATGGAAAAAACTGCAAAAGTACATCAGTAAAGTACTAGTACTCTTTGGCCGATTTTGTTCAAAAGCTTCGTGTCACGTCCCAGGGAGGTATTTAACTTAACCACCATTTCTCTCTCCTATCTTTCCTATGAAGTTCAAGAGTAAAGTGGTCTTCAAACAATTTTGAGAGCAAAATGAGAATATACATTTTAAAGAGCATCTAAAAAAGTAATTGATTTTTGAATTTTAATCAAAATCGTTAGAGCGAATTGTGAGAAAATGGAAAAAAACTGCAAAAGTACATCAGTAAAGTACTAGTACTCTTTGGCCGATTTTGTTCAAAAGCTTCGTGTCACGTCCCAGGGAGGTATTTAACTTAAATATAAAATTTCAATCTCCTAGTTATTTTTGTTCTTGAGATATTTTGTTCACAGACACACACACATGACAGACAGACCATGTTGCGAAAACCACTTTTTCGTACTCAGGGGACCTCAAAACGAGTATATCTATCAAAATCCTGACATCTAATTTTTGACATGAAACCAATACTTTCTCTCTCTATATATATATAAACATATCATATATATGAACATATATAGAGGTAGATAAATTTTTTTTTAAAACATTCACACTTTTTTCTCATTCACACTCACACTCACACACACATTCACACTGTCTTTTCGGCAGCTCAGGCCATATAAGACATTTACGATAACCGTTATTTATGAATTTATATATATTAGGGTCCAGGCATTTTTATTTAACCCATCTGGTATCCAGATGGCGTAGATAAATTAATAATAATGATTTTTTTTTTTTTTTTTAAAGATTCAAACTTTTTTCTCATTCACACTCACACTCACGCTCACATTCACACAGTCTTTTCGGCAACTTAGGCCATATAAGACTTTAGACGATAACCGTTGTAATTAATAAATCAATTTGGTGTTCAGGCATTTCTATAATAATGATTTTGGCAACAATAAGATTAATAATGATGACTGCCATCTTTTAAACAATTATGGAACTAGCATCAGCGGGGGGGGGGGGGGGGGGGGGGGTAAGCCCGCCTTTAACCTTCTAAACAAAGAGTAAACAAAGAGTATATTCTCTTTGCTTCTGAACAGTTTCTCTTTTTTTGTGTTTAGTGTTAGACTCGTGTTAAATGTGTTTTGTGTTTTTCATTCTACACCAAACCTACGTGGATAATATTACTTACTAGGTATTTATTAATATATTTAATTTCAATTCATTAAATTAATTATAATGGTACATTTGCTATCTAATTCCTCTTTCATGACATTTTCATTATAAAGAATGGTTGACTAACTTTTCTTTTTTTTACACACTTGCTACTTTATTTATTGAAATTTATACTTTTTTTTAATATAAATTTAAGGGTTTTATATATTAATCATTAAACAAATGGTATTAAAGAAGATAAATAAAAGTTTCAGTAGAATGTTAAATAAATTGGTTAGGTGCTGTTGAGAGTATATTTTTGTTAAATACTTTTAAAATTTTATGGCCTACAAGCAGAGGAAACTGATTTAGATTTCATGTACTCTTATAGAATTGAACTTTGAAGTTGTTATTTATACTGAGGCAGTTGATAGTAAAAGCTTCCTTTGACATTTGTCTTTTTTTATTTTTTTTGTTTCAAATCCAAAGCATTGATTGATGAATTGCTTTATATTTCAATTCATCCTATAGGATTGTTCGTATTAACCCGGTGTGTCACAAGTTGAGTAAGCAGTCAATCGAACCCCCGTGTGTCATAATTGAGTTGAAATACGAGTAAAACGAAAAATTTTATTTGTTTTTATGAGAAATTGAATCATCAACCATCCATCCGTCAACACAAAATTCAACTTGGTTACAAAGCGAAAGCAAAAGAGATATTCAATTTGTAATACATACGAAAATAATTAAATTAGGTTTTAAATCTTGCTAATTAAATGAAATAAATAAAAAAACAGACTATAACGACATCATTAATTTTGTTAATGGTTCCTCAGTGAAAAGAAAAAAAAAACACATTCTGATATTTATTTGTGCCATGGACCAAAATCTATAGGGCGTTAAAAAGTCTCTCATAAAAATAATTAAAATTGTAGGTGGGTATAATTGAATTAAAAAAAAGGGATGGTCGAAAGTGAGAATTACTAAAGTTTATTGTTTGTCTTTGGAATTAAATTTATTTGCGTAAATTAGATGTTTGTGGAGGAAGTGTAATTAGAACACAATTAAATACGAAAGAAGGATTTTTTTACGTTTAAAAACAAAATCTTTCAAATCCCTGTAAAAATAGCTCTGAAATGATAAGACAGTGCTACAATATTTGAGGAAAAACTGTACAATATTCCCAGAGTTGGTCCATTTTGCGTTCCTGACGGATTCTGTTGTTTATACCAGGATGGGGAAAGGCCATAATTCATAGTGTAGGCCTATTGTTTTGGATTCCAGCTAGCAGTTTTAGATTTGTTGAGCAGGTGCTATTTAGGAAGAGTGGAGTGGCATATTTGATTCTGGACCTAATTATTGATTTAAAGAGCAGGAGCTTTGTTTGAGCCAATGTCTGGCTGGCTTGTGCCTTTTATTAGATGCCAGAGCATTCTTATTGCTGTCCTCCCTGTCTCCTATCTAGCCAGATTTCCGGGTGTTTGACACGTTGTTCCCAATTGAGTCAGATGGTCCAAATTTGATGACCTTTTTTAGATGACAAATTTTCTGCGTGAAGAGGATAGCCTCAGATTTTGCTGGGTTGGTGGCCTGTTTCCCGTACTTTAAGTAGTAGTTTATTTTCTTTGAGTATTTCTCTATTATGGATTTCCTATACAAAATTCTTCATTTTACCTTTTTTTTTTTTTTTACTTTTCTCCTTTTGCAAAAATCATTTGACCTTTTTTTTAAAACTCACGTTTCGGGTGGTTTTTGGGCGAAACCGAAACCAGGATTTTTGGCCGAAACCGAAACTTCGGTCGGTTCCTACAAATTTACATAAACATTAACACACATTGCGAACTATATTTCCAAAAATACTTAGGCAATCAATTTATTCTTTCTATAATATAAAGGGCTCTTTTAGAGAAATATTTAGACCTAATTTAAATCTTCTCGCCCAACCTTCAATCGATTTATAAATAAAGAGGGGACAGACAGAATGCAGTAATGAGACTAAAAAAAAGTCCATTTCCATTAATTCAAATATAATGTATTCGTAATGATTTATATTCTTACTATACATTTGACAAATAAGTAAATAAGCTCAAGTGTCTGTCACATCAGATACCAAATATAAAATATGATAGCTCGGAAGTTGATTTATTAATCATCACGTTTTTGGTTATTTTTATATTAGAAAATGAAATCAATTATAAGCCTACGTATTTAAAAGACCTTTTACCTTTTTATTTATTATCAATCAACAAACCGTTCTCTAGAATAGCCGGGAAGTTATATTTATCTCCCATTAAATAAAATTCTATTCATAATTTATTCCCTGGTAACATTTTTCTTCTTTAATTAATACTCAAGTTTTTTTATCAACTAAATAAAAAAAAAAAAAATCAAGAATTAAAATAAAATGTTTCTTATATTGCATTTAAGAGCGAGAGCTATTTATATTAAATAACTCTTACCCCCAGTGACATTTCCATTTTTAACTTCAATTGGATTATAAATAAACATCTTTATGTTATTTATAAAATATATACCTGAATATATTTTAAATTATATTTCTGTTTTAATATATTAGAAATTATTAAATCTTTTTTATTATTCAAGTCAACAAAAATAAATTGAATTAAAAATGGAATGAAAATTTCTTATTGTATTGTCATTTTAATAATAATATTCCAATGGCGCAATCAGGATTTCCCTCGATGGGGGGATTTTTTTTTAAGGATAATTTACTCCTGGTGTTTAAGAAATTCTCTTGTTTGGCCGAATTTTCTGATTTAATTAATGGTTAACATGCAAATATATATATTTTTAGTTAAATTCCTTTCCTAAATGTTATATTTTTTCATCCCCCCTGGTTAAATAGAATTTGTTAATTTCTTAGATACCATTGATTACGAAATGTTTACATTTCAAACGTTTCTTAACAACTAATATTTCGTTTTTGTGAACCACTTTTCCTATTTTGCCGCCCCCTAATATCTACCGCCCGGGGCTTATGCCCCCCATGTGGCTATACAGATATTCTATCGAATTTTGAAAATTTTATAATATGATAATTTAGAATATTTGCTAGTGACAAGTCCCCTTCTGACCTAATTATCCGATTCAATAGAATATTGAATAATTTTCTAAGAACCTGGTGAATATCTAGTTAGAGTGCATTTGCCAGACTGGCGCAATCAACGTGCAATTAGTTTAGCGGGTGACCTCATTCTGCAAACTGAGAAGGGCTCTCAATCAACCAATTATCTATCCTGCTCGTCATATGGGACAATCGCCTCTCTTCGTAATAGATTCTGTTAAAATTTGCCTATTCATTTGTCTAGGAAGATCAATCAATTCAGGTTTACAAATAGAATGAGTCAATAATTATATTTCATACAAAATTTATTATAAACATCTCTTTATAGACGATATATATATATATATTTAAATTACACTCACAGCTTTGTTAGATATATATATATATATATATTTAGAAGTAATTTTTTGATTTGCCATTAATAAATTTGGTTAGCAACAAAAATCCGCCGTTAAATCATTTAGTGATATATACAGTGAGGGACAATATTAAGTCCCACCTTGCGATTTCCACTTGTGATTATTTCATTGTTTTTATAAAAGAAAATGAAAATCTTTATTGAAAATTTTCTAGGTTTGAACCATGATAGTTTCCATTAAAAAATATATAATATTTTTTTAAAAACAATGAAATAATCACATACGCATGGGTGGGACTTAATATTGTCCCTCTCTGTACAAAGATTTTGCCAGCAATAAATAAAAATCAGGCTGCATCAGCAAACAATCTTAAAAATGGTAAACAATTTAACAAATAAGTGGTCAACTTGTAATATTATGAGTCTACCTAATAAACAGTCGCAATGCAAAATAATTACTTGGTCAGCAAGATTTCACGATTGGTCAGGAGAGAAAAACAAATATTAAAGCAACTTAAGGAATTTTTGGCTGAGGATTCGTATATAATTTAAAACAACTTGCAGGGTTCCCGACTTTGGCAGGTTCGGTCCGGTTAAGGTTCAGTTCTGTTTAGACAAAAAATTTGAAAACAACTAGGGAATTTTCTCGGCTTTGATTCGGGTAGCTTCGGTCCAAAACCGTTCAGTTCGAAGCGATTGGATATTACTTAAAAAATCAAAATGTTAGCCAATAGCTTCGAACTGAATGGTTTTGGACCGTGCTAACCGAACCGAAGACCGACAATAGTGAACTTTCTCGAGCACAAGATTTTTAAAATTGAAAATATAATCGAGAAAGGTAAAAATACGAAAAGGTATATTTTGCTTACACCTGATTGCTTACCAAAACTTGATTAAATGTGGATCACTCAATGCAGCTTGTATATTTAAAAGGCTATCCAAAAACTTTTAGAGCAGTCCAGAATGACTTAAATTGCTGAGTGATTTAGAAATGTTTGCTGGTTATAAGTTGCTAACCAATTAATTAGCCATTGAGTCTGACTGAATACATTTTTCTGCTCACCAAAATAGGAATATTTTGCTAACCCGTTAAATAACACCCTATATACCTATGTATTTTATGATGACAATTTGTGAAGCGGATGTTGTATTACAACAATATGTGAGGGAGCTGGCAGCCAGGAAATAAGTCTCTCCGAAATGAAACTCAAGAGTAGTGGAGACAGTTTCGACTATAATTAAATATCGCCATCCTCAGTCCATTTTCGAGCCGTAAGCATTGTACATTTCGGATATAGTAAAAATAATTATTCATACAAGAAAAAATATTTTTTTACATACAGTATGGCACTCAAGTTCCAATGCATTGAGACAAATGTAGAGTTGTCAATTTGTCACCCATGCGTATTCTACATGTGATTATTTCATTGTTTTTAAAAAAATATATATTTCTTAATGCAGACTTCCATGGTTCAAACCTAGAAAATTTCCAATAAAAATTTTCATTTTCTTTTATAAAAACAATGAAATAATCACAAGTAGAAAACGCATGGGTGGGATTTAATATTGTCCTTCACTGTATATATATCCCAAGCAATGCTAACAAGTAAGAGCTTTTTATATACGATACAGTCAGTTCCAGTGACAAAATTGTTCTAATTAATTTTTTTTTTAAATTTAAATATATAAAGCCACTGTGCTGTTATAATATTTAAAATTTATATCAACTATCAACGATAATTCACCGAAGGCAGAAAAATTTTTCTTTGGGGAAGAGGGGAAATTTTGTCAATCCTCCAAATGAATAACCGTATATTTTTCTCTCTTTATTTTTGTTTATTTATTTTTTGGGATTTCAGAGATAGGTGTCCTGTTTAAAAACTAAACTTTATTTGAATGAAAACCAGACAAATGACTATTTAGGTAAAAAAGTCTTGTCACTACTCAATTCTCGATGATTAATGAAATAATATTAGCGATGATATCTTGTCAATATATTGATATAATGACGGTATTAATAAGACAAATGACCATCTCTTTATATATTGAAAATTAGATATTTATTTAAATTGAACATAAGGATATATACCTATGTAAACAAATAATTTTCCATCAATATATCAACAATTCATTGTTACAATTTATACAACAATAGGCCTATTATGTTATTTTAGAAAAACTTAGCTATTCAATGTTGGCCATTTGGATACCAAATGACTTAAATAGAAATGCCTGGACTCCCAATAGATATAAATAATAACTGTTATCGTCAAAGTCTTAAATGGCCTAAGTTTCCAAAAAGTCTCTGCCTGTGAGTGTGAATGAGAAAAAACTGTGAGTGTTAAAAAAAAAAATTCAATTTTGGAATTAAAGCTTTCATAGTTGTGTTATAGGTTGCTTGAGTGAGCAGTTGGTTGAAAAAAAAAATAACTTTTTTAATATTAAGGAAAATTTTTACTTTCTCTTATCTATATATACATGTATATGTTAATACATAAAGAGAAAGTATTGTATTCATGTCGAAAGTTCGATGTCGAGATTTTGTTTGAAATAAACGTTTTGAGGTCCCCTTATCCCAAAGTCGGTTCAGCAAAATAGTTACTTGTTAATTCTAATGATTAAAAAAAATATTCGTAGAGGTCTATTGACTAAAAAGCTTTATTATAAAAAATGTATTTTTTTGTAATTCGATTTTTTATTTTTGTTATAGGCAACTTTTTTGGCAAATTTCTGATGATCTACTCTTTCTTCTGCTCGGCAATCCAAAAAACAGCTGCTCAAAGCGACACAAAGAAGTGAGTAATTAAATATTCAAGAAATTATGAAACTATACCTTGTTAGTGTGAGATTATTATCATGAAAAAATTTCACCACCTCACCCAGAATTATTATTAAAAATATATCTTTAAAATAGACTACGTATTAAATAAAATTGCATACAATTGAATACCATGAGCTAGGGAATTTGGCTTGGGGGGCATTTGACCAGTCATACTCCGGAGGGCCTGGAAGGCCCCATAATGTCTCAATTTTTGTTGTGGCAAAATGATGTACATAACAATTCAAATTCAAAAATTATACATTATACTGTGACGGTATATTGTATATTTTTTATTTATTCTAATTTAATGGCCTTCTTTTTTACATCTTCTGGTTCAATAACAATTTTTTTCTAAGCCTGCACCTTAGAATGAATATCCAAATGTCGTATTAAATACAAATAAACCCTAGTTAATGCTGTATATATGGCCTTCACTCATATAAGAAAATACAAGAAGACACTTATTGGGTCGGAGATCTGGGATAAGAGCCTCTTTGTATTTCCTATATTCTTTGTATGTTTGTTTCGAACGTGTGCCAATTCCCTGTCTCCATACCAAACCTTCAAAACTGTCTCAGACACTCCAACGCTTTCGGTGATTTTTCCTAGTCGTCAATAAGATCAATATTATGTTCAGTCAGACACCGAATTATCTCGTATACATTTATTTCATTCCGTTGAACATTGCAAGCAGATAGAGAATCAACAAAAATATCCGACTAACACAACAGTCAACTCGAAAAAATTAGCTTCTGGTGCCTGAAGTTGAGGTAAAAAAATTCATTTCATTTGAAATGGTCTAAATGGCCTCAGATATCTTAAACAAAAAAAATGTGATTTTCTTGTCTAAAATTGGAGAACTATCGATATATGAAATTCGAGCCAGACTAGATTAGGAATTCGATTATTAAGCTTCAATTGTCCTAGTTTTTAGCCAGCATAAATTATTCTATATAATCCTGTTTTATCTTTCTCTTACCTATTGTATATTCATGGGCGTGACTAGAGAATTTGGCTGAGGGGGGGGGGGGGCATGGGACCCAGCTAACCTCCGGTGGGCCTGGAAAGCCCCATATTTTCTCAATTTTTCTTGGGGCAAGAAGCTTTCTGGAGCCCCTCCGGCACCCCCTAGTTACGCCCATGTGTATATTATGGTATGTTAGTAGGTATTGAATATTGAAAGCAAGTGTTGAGTTCATATAAAAAATTCGATATCGATATTTTGATGAAAATACACCAAAAACATGGATCTCTCAAAATAGTCGATCTATTTATTAAACCCAAATATCTTCAGCAAATTTTCGAGATGAGTTTGTGTTTGATTGGGCAAAAATTGTTCCCCCGGACTTGAACTAGGACTGGCTTACATACATTCTATATCGTTGTTTGAAAAAATTCCATCTTTTTCAAACAAACCTAGTAAATATCTCTTTTTTTTCTCGTGATGAAATATTCTATTTTATCTTGTCAACCTTAATCCTTAATTGTTTCCTAACTAACTAATTTAATACAATTCGTAATTTTTTTTCATTGCTGTTTTTTTATTTTCTTTTATGTAATTAAAAAGCGCTTTTGGATTTTGGGACCATCCTGTATTCATTTATACAATAAGAAAAGAAAAAGTAATCATCATCTAAGAAGGATAAAAGCTTGTTGTTGGGGGTCATTTGTTGCATTTCTTTTGATAAGGCTACCTGGAGATAATAATAGCCTCCCGCCTCCACTTGTTGATTCCTTGGCCCTTAAGGTCGCCTATTAATAGTCTCTCTCCCTTCTGATAGACTTTGCACTCCAGATAATAAGCTATCGGAGAGCTTAATGGCTCATTTGTCCGAGCATATATTATCACTTAGGGGTAGTTCTACAAATAATAATAATAAATTTCACTAAGAAGGTTAGATAATGTCGGATTTCATTATTGCTAGTTAGGATTACATAGATCATGTAATCTGATATGAGTAATTAGATATCCTCTATTTTAGATGGAAGAAAATAAACGTATATGAAATTAAAATCGAGATTAGAAAACATCGTAGGTCTATTATTATTAATTATTTTTTTAAAACGAACTAAAGTCATCTAAAAAATGACCTAGAAAATTTGTATAACTGTATTAGAATTGGAAGATATTTAAAACTCTTAATTTTCATTGCAATATGTTAAAAAACCTTTCAAAAAAAAAAAAATCCAAGAATCGTGGCTGGCCTAATCATTCTATTACTTTTTTACTTTTTCAAAACAAGTGAAATTGTTTTTATTTAACTTTTTCCGAAATATAATTATTTTCAAGAATAGAAGAATAGAAATGAATGTAGTGAATTAGGAACTCTATGAGTAGGGCAGCCAGCAGAAATAAAAAAAACCTTTATATTATTTCGTCGACGTTTCGGGGAGATGTGGAAAAAAAAACTAGTAAAAGATTAGTTACAGTATTCTACAAAAATAAAAAGTCTGATGTGACAAGCACAGAACACAACTTTCGATTACCGAAGAGAAAGTTGTGTGCTGTGCGACAGTCACACCAGATTTTTTGTTTCGATATACAGTATATTTAGTTCCCGACAGTACCAGGGGGGGGTCAAACTCGGTTTGTTTACATTTTCCCAATCCAAGGGAGTGACGTCATGGAGCTCCTCTTTTTGTAAAAGATCTTTCGGAACAAACCATTTATAAATATTTATATACGGTATGTTATTAATAAAGCAGAATAAATACCAGGGTCTAAATTAGTTTAGTCAGAAACTATAAAATTTGCAAACAAAACAAAATGAATGTGAACTAGGTTATAGGCAGTCAACAATGCCGCCACATAGAAAAATACAAACAAAGAGGAGCTTCATGACGCGGGCCAATCAAAAACTGTGACCGGAAAATTGTTTATTTACTAGTTTCTGGCCAACCTGTGTATTTTAAAGACCTTGGACAGTACGGAATTCAGGTGTAAAATTTATAAGAATGGGAAAATATTTATATTTTGTTAGCATAGCAACCATTTCTCCTATCTTTCCTATGAAATACAAAAGTAAAGTGGTTTTCAGAGGATTTCAATGGCAAAATGAGAATATAAATTTTAAAGAGCATCAAAATATAATTGATTTATGAGTTAAAAAAAAAATCGTTCGAGCGAATTTTGAGAAAATCGAAAAAAAATTGAAAAAGTATACTTTCTCTCTCTATATATTAACTAGGGTCCGACCGAAACAAGATTTTCGCGAAACCGAAACCGAATATTCGGCCTCAATCTTATTTTCGGCCGAAACCGTAACCGAAACCGAAACTTGTATTCCCTATAAAAATTCATATTATTTTACCTTTTTTTTAGGGAGGCTAAATTTTCTTTTCCGCTTTTGCAAATCATTTGAACTTTTTTTTTGCATGCGAGTCTGATTCCATCTTTTTAGACTCAGGTTTCGGCCGGCCGAAAGTTTCGGCTACTTTTTGGCCGAAAGTACGGCCGAAACCAGGATTTTTGGCCGAAACCGAATGTTCGGTCGGTTCCTAATATTAACATATAAACTTATATATAGAGGTAAAAGAGAAAGTAAAAATTCCTTTATGCATGAAAGCCCATAATCTTAATTTTGTCGTTATTTGGATTAAAAACAACTAACGCAGACAGAAATGTATATCAAAAAATCTGTTGTGACTGGCGCACAGCACACAACTTTCTCTTACCCTTCGGTAAGAGAAAGTTGTGCACCGTGCTAGTCACACCAGATTTTTTGTGTCAAGATATATTTAGTTTCGTACTCGATTAATTAATGTTTTATGGCTGTGAAGATTTACTCAGGATTCGCAGAGACTTTGCAGCCAGGAGATTAAATAAAAAAATATTTTATTTAATTTTTATTTATTTTTATTATTAAAATACTTATGATAGTGTATAATTGACAATATTTGTAAGTACATCTGATATTTCTCGAATTTGTATTCTATAGTTTAATATCATTTTTTAAATAAATGTTATGATCATAGGCCCTGATGAAGGTCGTGATTGGCGACCGAAACGTCGGCAAATAAAAATTCAATAAAATATTTTTTATTTAAACTTCTGGCCGCAAAGTCCCTGCGAATCCTGAGTATATTTAGTTTCCCATAGCACCATAGTTTCAAACGTGGCCACTTCCAATTCATAAGTAAAAAGTAAAAAAAGTCAATTAATTCAAAATTTCCATAGGCTCTGTGTATTTCAATAATATTTTAAATGTCTGCGATAATTTCTCTCTCTATATCAGCGTTTTCCAAACTGTGAGGCGCGCCTCCCTAGGGAGGCGCGGACTAGTCTAAGGGGAGGCGCAAATATTGACCACCAAGATCAATTTTCCAAACGATTGCTAGTTTTATAAATAAAATAATAAAATAATTTAGAAGATTCTGGGACGGAGTTTTTAATTAAAATAATAAATATGAATAAATAAAAAAATATTATATTTATATATATTTATATTTTTTAGTATTAAAAATTTTTGTTTTTGTATTATTTTATTAAATGTGTAGGGGAGGGGGTGTCATAAATATTTTTGAGAGGCTTTGTAACATAAAGTTTGGAAACCACTGATTTGAAGTAAAACTCATTCTAGAAAATTATACTATATGTAAAACACAAAGGCGGATCCAGCAGGGGGGGGGGGGGAAGTTTTTCAGGGTTTTAATTTCTTTCTGACTAGACGCGAAGCTCGCGGAAGGCGATAATAGCATTGTTAATTATTTTATTTATTAAGATTGGATAAGGGGTTGAAAAATTAAAAAAAATGTTTTTTAAATTTATTTTAGCTAAATCGAAGCCAAATAAATAGAACACATTCAAAAAATAGCGTTGATTATTATTTTGATTAGGGGGAGGGGGGATGAAGGGTTGATTATTTAAGAAAGGCCTTGGAATATTCCAAATCACTTGTTGACATTCTTTTCCAGCTCTGAATATAGTTAGATTAGAGAAAAAGGTATTTTTTTACTTTTAATAAAAAGGGAATTGTTTTTTTCATCTGTTTTATTCCTATCAAAGAGATAAGAGAGGCGAATCTCTCGTTCAGTTGAGTCGAGTGCGTTGCCGGGCTGCAGGCGCTGCCTTCTTTTTTGTGTTTAAAGTGAATCAAAGTGAATAATTAATATAGTGTAACCCACCCTGGCCACTCCGTCAGCAAACACACCCTCTTGAGTGTCTTATTAAAGGTAATTATTATGCATTTTATCGTTGAAAAAAAAAAATGATAGAAACAAATAATTTGACTGCGTAAAACGATTCTTTTGAATATGAAATTAAATATTTTGTATTTCACTAAGGGTAGAGGGAGAATATAAGCTGTTGAAAGAGGGAGGGGGAGTGTAGGTGTCATTGAAAATAAAAAAAAAATTTTATTTTTTTATTTTTTATCATTTTTTTTAACACCTTTTTTTTCTCATTCACACTCACATACACATTTACACAGTCTTTTCGGCAACTCAGGCCATATAAGACTTTTTACTTTTACACAGGGGTGGATTAAGGGTTTGAAATTAAAATAAAATAATTTCAAAATAAAATAAAAATAAAAATAATTATTTATAAATGTATTCAAATTATTTTGAGAGTAATTTCGCGGTGAAGGCTCGCATTTTCTTAAAGGGGGGGGGGGGAGGTATGAAGGCATTAACCAGGGGGTTAATGCCCCATCCCCTATAATGCACAAAGATAATTAATGTTTTTTAATACTTTTACTAAAAAAAATAAGTGCATTTCGTTTGAGTTAAAATTTATATTCAATATTTAGCAAATAGGATAGTGGGGTAGAAATATTTTAATGTCATTCTAAAATTTCTTATTACTGGGGCGGAATTAATTTTTGAAGATTTCGAAACTCTCATAAACAGATAATAATAACTCTGAGTAACTTAGGAACCCTTCGAATCCCTTGTAGAATTTTGTAGGGATTTTTTTCATTAGGTAGAAAAGTAAAATATGATTAGCCCACTTAGAATTTTACTGGGGTGAGTTACCGCATCTTTTTGTATATAGAACTAAATTCGGATTTGAATTTTTACTTTCTCTTACCTATATGAATAAGTTAAAATATATGGAGAGAAAGTATTGGATTCATGTAAAAAATTCGATGTCGAGATTCATCACAATATACACGTTTTGAAGTATTAAAAATTTTTGTTTTTGTATTATTTTATTAAATATGTGTGGGGGGGGGGGAGGCGTCATAAGATTAAATATTTTTAAGGGAGGCGTGGTAACAAGTTTGGAAACCACTGCTCTATATATTTCATATATAGGGTAATAGAAAGTAAAAAATCTGGTGTGACTGTCGCACAGCACACAACTTTCTCTTACCTTCGGTAATCGAAAGTTGTGTTCTGTGCTTGTCACACCAGATTTTTTGTGTCGACATGTATTTAGTTTCCGACAGTAGGGTACATTGGATTTTCAAGATGTAAAATTTATAAGTATGGGAAAATATTTATATTTTGTTACCATGGCAACCATTTCTCCTATCTTTCCTATGAAACACAAGAGTAAAGTGGTCTTCAGAAGATTTCAATCGCAAAATGAGAATATACATTTTAAAGAGCATCTGAAAAATAATTGATTTTTGAATTTAAAAAAAAAATTGTTGGAGCAAATTTTGAGAAAATCGAAAAAAACTGAAAAATTGCATCAGTAAAGTGCTAGTACTTTTTGGCCAATTTTGTTGCAAAGCTTCGTGTCACGTCCCATGGGAGTGCCTAACTTAAATATAAAATTTCAACCTCCTAGCTCTTTTCGTTTTTGAGATATTTTGTTGCACACACACACACACACACACACAGACAGACCATGTCGCGAAAACCGCTTTTTTGGATTCAGGGGACCTCAAAACGTGAAGATCCATCAAAATCTCGACATCGAATTTTTGACATGAAACCAATACTTTCTCTCTCATATATTAACATATATATAGAGGTAAGAGAAAGTAAAAGTAGAATTAATATATGACATCGTTCAAATAGCACAAAACTGCGCCATTTTATTCTTATGGAAATTTAGAGAGAGTTTAATCGGCATCATGTTTTTGGTTATAGAATAGAATGCTAATGATTGATGACGATTGGCTGATCTGAAAGAGGCCCATCTCTCTCAATAGAGACTGTCATGTTGAGGTTCCCTATGGAAATAATAAATCCAGCTCAGAGGCAGACAAACGGGGCTCTCCCTCAGGAATCCTCTCTCTCTCTCTCTCATTCGCTGCTTTATTTCCTTATTTTTATGTCAAACAAATTGATCCATCCTTTTTTTTTGTATTTTTATTCTCATCTTTTTTTACCTTTCAAAATAAATATTAGTATTATTAGAGTAAAATGATTATCAGTAGGGTCCGGCCGAAACAAGATTTTCAGCTGAAACCCAATTTCGGCCTCAAACTTATTTTCGGCCGAAACCGTGACTGAAACCGAAACTTGTATTTTCTATAAAAAATTCATATCATTTTATCTTTTTTTTTTTTTAATTTTTTTCCCTCCCGTGAAAATCACTTAACCTTTTTTTTTTAGGGAGACTTCCTCCACTTTTGCAAATCATTTGATCTTTTTTTTGCATGCGAGTCTTATCCCATCTTTTCAGACTCAGATTTCGGCTACTTTTTGGCCGATACTGGCCAAAACCGTAACCGAAACCGAATATTCGGTCGGTTCCTAATTATCAGAAAATAATGTATTTTAAATTTTTAAATATTTTACTTTAGAAAAGAATATTATTCCTATTATTCATAGGATCTTGAAGCAATTTAATATTTTCTAGTAGTGGAGTAAAAAATAAAGAATTTTATTTGGCAACTGAATTGCAACACTTTCGGAATACAAGTAATAGTAATAATATAGTCCAGAATCCCAGGCCTAGCGCAGGGAGACCGGAGCAGGAGACCCGAACAAAAATAAATAAATAATAAAGCGTTGACAACTGTTTGATGAGTGTTTATTGTGTGTTCTATGCTTTTAAACTTTGTAAGAACCTTTTTGACTGGTCCGAGCTTTTTACTCTTAATTGGTCATGAAAAAAATATTTTCCCTCTGAAGTGCATTAATTTGGAATAAAAAAAGTAAAAATATTTTGATACTTGTTCGTTTGTGCCGATATCGACTCCATGCTAGTTTTAAACTTTTTACTTTCTCTTAGCTATATATGTAATAAATAGTCTATATATAGAGAGAGAAAGTATTGGATTCATGTCAAAAATTCAATGTCGAGATTTTGATGGATATACAGGTCTTGAAGTTCCCCGAGTCCAAAAAAGTGGTTTTTACAACATGGTGTGCCTGTGAACAAAATATCTCAAGAACGAAAAAAGCGAGGAGATTGAAATTTTATATTTAAGTAAGGTACCATAGGACGTGACACGAATCTTTTGAACGAAATCGGCCGAAAAGTACTGGTACAGTGAGTGCCACAATTAAGTCCCCACCTGATAGCTAGAGCCTTTGTTTTTGCTTAGTTAGTGTATGAAATAATGTAAAACACGTCATCACATTGTATTATTTTTTTGTTTTGCTCTAAGAGGAAAATTTCCTCAGAGAATTTTATTTTATAAATAAATAAATAAAGTATATGGTATAGTTATGGTGTAGAGTGAAATTATTTTAATGACCGAAAAGGTAAAACGTAAAATCTGGTACAGATGATTTAAAAAAAAAAGAAGAAACAGCACGAGAGAATTCAATTCTCCATTCAGATGATTTTATTTTACCTTTTCAAATTTAAAATTATTTCACCTTATACCATATACTTAAGGCTCTAGCTATCAGGTGGGGACTTAATTGTGGCGCTCACTGTACTTTACTGATGCACTTTTTCTCCAAATTCGTTCTAACGAATTTGTTTAAAATTCATTAATCAATATTGTTTTAAACTTTTGAATCATACTTTATTCTTGTAAAGATAGGAGAAATGATTGCCAAGGACACAAAATATAAATATTTTCCAAAGTTTATCAATTTTATATCTTTTTTTTCTCATTCACACTCACACTCACACACACTCATTCACATAGTCTTTTCTGCAACTTAAGCCATATAAGACTTTACATGAGATAGTTTATATGAGATAATATCTATTGAAGGGGGGGGGGGGGCTTGTTCTTTGTTGTGTTCTGTGCGACCAGTCACACCAGATTTTCCATTCAGAGGTTCATTTTCATTAAATACAAATAATTAGTAGAAAGCTAAACCATAAACCCCAAAAGCGATGAATGCTTAAATCGCTTGAAGGCAATCGTCTCATTTCACCCTCCCCCTTTCCCCTCCCTAACTGCCCCACTGATGACATTTATAATTAAATAACAGCAAGCGAAATTTGAATCTTATCATCCGTTAATGAGAATTTACTCAGGAAGAGCCTAAATTTAAAAATTTTTAACGGTGTCTTTTCATTTCCAGACTAAATATAAATTTTACTTTTATTTCGAGCATTCATGACGAATTAATTTGATAGTAGATAATATAGTTTGTTTTTTTTTTAAGAGAGAGAGAGAGATGTTTCGGATTTATGTGAATCGCAACGTTTAATCCGTAGTTCACGTGAAAGCACTCTTTTTAAAGTAACTACGATAAGGGTTGTCAGAATCAGACTGAATAAAAAAAAAAAATAAATAAAAGAGAGGCTCTTTGGGTTCTTTTTTCAAAGGAATAAACAGCGATATTTTGATCATTGGATTCCATGTACACAAAACGAGAGGGAAGAAATAAGATGCCGTATTTTTTTTTTCCTTTGAAGTATTTATTTATTTAACTAATGTCGCAAAAGATAAACAGTGAAACAGTTTGGTAGAATTTAAAACCGAATTTTTAATTAAATAGTACGATACGATATTTATTTCTTTAATAACGTTAGTAAAAAGAGTAATATATAAAATGAAAAAAATTGTCGTTTCGAGAGAAATTTAAGCAAATGTGGTTGGGGACGTTTACATCATCGCGGTATTGCGTCTAGGCGAGAGGGGATATATCAGAGGCATAAAAATCTGGTCCTCTCCTTCCTTCGGTAATCGAAAGTTGTGTTCTGTGCTTGTCGCACCAGATTTTTGTGTCGAGATATATTAGAATTTAAGATGTAAAATTTATAAACGTGGGAAAATATTTATATTTTGTTACCAAGACAACCATTTATCCTATCTACCCTATAAAGTATACGAGTAAAGTGTGCTTCAAAAAATTCCAATGGCAAAATGAGAATATACATTTTAAAAAGCATCTAAAAAATAATTGGTCTTTATTATTAGAGGAATTTTTAATCATAGACCATATATTTGTATTAAATATTAGGGGTTCACTTGAGTCGGAGCAAGTGCACAGTACTTGATAACGGCTGCAGAATAAGCAGTCAAAACGTTGTACATTATTTATAATTTTAATAAATATTTAATACAAAAATGTGGTCTATGATGTGGTCTAATAATAATATTTCAAACCACAAAAGCTTTAATAAACACATAATCGATCTTTGATTTTAATCAAAATTGTTGGAGCGAATTTTTAGAAAATTGAAAAAAAAAAAAAAAAAAAAAAAAACTACAGATCTCGCCAATAATAGCTGATACGCCATTAATTTTCATTAGATGGAATAAGCTATTATTAGCGAGATTTGCGTAAGATCCTTGCTACTTCAAACGTAGAAATTTTGGTGTTTGGTCGGGAAATTGTTTTAAAATATAGACTACATAAATAATTGTATCATATACTTTATATTGTATAAATATAGGCCTACCATTTTTCCCTGCTCAACAAATGTTATCCCCTCCATATATAGAATGAATTCTCATGTATTTTTACTTTCACTTACCTATGTATATGTAATATAGATTATAGAGAAAGTATTGGATTCATGTCAAAAATTCGGTGTCGACATTTTGATGGATATACAGGTTTTGAGGCCCCTGAATCCAAATTCTGTGTGTCTGTGAAAAAAATATCTCAAGAACGAAATGAGCTAGGAGGTTAAAATTTTAGATTTATTGGTTGTAGATGGCCGTAAGGATGATCAATTTTATTATAAGGACATCGGGCAAAAATAAATACTTTTGCGTATTTTCCTTTATTTGTAAATATTTCGATTCCAGTGATATAACGTTAGAATCATCCTCAGTACAATCAACAGATGTTTTGCAAATCGTTAATTCCTCCCATCCAATATGACAAAGTAGCTGAGCATTCCATGAATGCAACTTTCATATGAAATCTGTTGATTGTACTGAGGATGATTCTATATCACTGGAATCGAAATATTTACAAATAAACGGATAATACGCAAAAGTGTCCTGTCCAATGTTAGAATATTTTCAAGGCGCCCCTGTTGGGGCCCACTGCTAATGCTTAATTGCAATTATTTAATTGCCAATATTTAATTTATAAATGGTACTAAGTAATGATAAAGAAAGTGACCCATACTCAAAAGTCGACAACTTAATAATATAAATTATTTTATATCTTTATTTTTACTTTTTACTTTCTCTTAGGTATACGTATATAGAAAATAAATTAATATTCAAACTTTCCTTTTATATAGACAAAGATTCTATCAGCCTTGGAAAGATTTTGCCTAATTACAAGGCGTCCTTGATTAGGAGCGCCTCTCGTGTCGTTAGGGGAAACTACTAACTTTACAAGATCAGCTATGTCCTGTTTCAATTAAAAGACGTTTTTTACTTTCTCTTACCTATGTATATATGTAATATATATATAGAGAGAAAGTATTGGATTCATGTCAAAAATTCGATGTCGAGATTTTGATGGATCTTCACGTTTTGAGGTCCCCTGAATCCAAAAAAGTGGTTTTTGCGACATGGTCTGTCTGTGTGTGTGTGTTCAATTTTAAGCATGAAGGAATTGAGCTACGAGGTTGAAATTTTATATTTAAGTTAAACACCCCCGGGACCGGAAAAATAAGCTTTTAATCAAAATTGGCCAAAGAGTACTAGTACTTTACTGATGTACTTTTTCAGTTTTTTTTTTCGATTTTCTCAAAATTCGCTCTAACGATTTTGATTAAAATTCAAAAATCAATTATTTTTTAGATGCTCTTTCAAATGTATATTCTCGTTTTGCCCTCAAAATTGTTTGAAGCACACTTTACTCTTGTGCTTCATAGAGAAGATAGGAGAAATGGTTGCCATGGTAACAAAATATAAATATTTTCCCATACTTATAAATTTTACATCTGAATTCAAATATTCCCTACTGCCGGGAACTAAATACATGTCGATCACAAAAAATCTGGTGTGACAAGCACAGTTCACAACTTTCGATTACCGAAGGTAAGAGAAAGTTGTGTGCTGTGCGCCAGTCACACCAGATTTTTATTATATTAATTATTTTTTTCCACGTACCCCTTTGCTAGAATTACATAGGCCCCCCCCCATCTTTTTGTTTTAATTATATTTTGTTGTAAATCTTAATCATTTGATTAATAATGCTGGTCATATAACATGGTCGCTTCCAAGCGTTCTAATTGTAAGGGCCGTATGTGGTGAAATCCACTGAAGATGGAGTGCCGATAGGTCTCCGAAATATTTGAAATTATTGCCTTGCTAACTAATAAAAAATTGCTGAAAATATTGCGTTTTCTTTCTCAAATAAACCAACTTCAGCAACACCACTTAAGGAGAAATAGCTGTTATTATTTCATCAATATTGAACTTATATATAAATAATTTCTGGTCACTTACTGACTATTCTTGTCGAAAATATCAAAATCAAACAATAGGTCATTTGATTCTTTTTTGTTTGTTTTTCTCCCCCTTCTGTTTTGAAGTAAATCTTGTTTGAGATAAGACTTAACGATCTTGTCGGCATCATCTATTCGTCAATTTTTTTTTTTCTTTGGAAGATTTTTTTTCTTTCCTTTTGGGCATTCGAGTGGTTAATAGGTCAAACGGTCAGTGAACTTTTAGAATTGTCTGTATTGAATCAATCATCTTTGACAAAAAAAAAAAAAACGGAGTTGATCTTATATGGATGGCCAACGGTCAATCTTCTTTTTAACCTGAACTGTTATATAAAAGAACAACAAATCCGTCAAGAATCGCATATTTTGGTTGGTTTTCATATTTATTATTAAAGTTGCCAATCAATATGTAAGAAAAGATTTTTCAAATAAATTTTTTATAAGTATTTGTGGGAAGATGTTAAAAATAACATTTTGAACTAATCTTAATATCAAAAATGTTTTTTTTTTTTATTATTTCTCCCACTATAATTTGAAATACGCAGTCTATAGCAAAAAATTAATCACAAGATCTTTGTTGTAAACAGATATTTAATACGAGAATGAATAAACAAAAGTCTATTAATTTTTTAATAAAAAAAAGAAATTTTTAGATGGTAGTTTCATACATCTCTAGTTATTTTTTTAATGAAATTGTCAGTTCATAGAACTTATATTAAAATTCTGGTGCGACCTTTAAAGTTATCAATATTGACATTCTGACTAGGGTTTGGACACCGGTGAAAACCGAAACCGGTATACCGGTTTTTTGGCTAATTTTCAAAAACCGAAAAACCGAGATTTTCCCGAAAAACCGAATTCGGTTTTTCTTTTTAAATATTTTTTTCAGTAATACTTGTATTCAAATTATAAATTAGCCCGTGACCCATGGCTCAGAGAGAAGACATTAGTTCCCTTCCAGTCCCAAGCGAGAAAAATTTATTTCTTTTGAATTGGCTATCAATCATTTGAAATAAATAGGTATAGGGTCTAAATGGCCTTAGATGCCGAATTTCCCAATACTTAAATAATCTATATATAATAATAGCGGAGTGTCTGTCTGTCCACCCGTCCGTCTGTCTTGCTCTGTTTGACCAACTTTCCGTTGGAATGAGAAAATTTTGTAATCCTATAGTGGACGTTATGGAGATTTCGGGTCCCGAAATTCCTACAATTTTTTTAACATTCACACTCACACACACATTCACAGTCTTTTTGGCAAGTTAGGCCATATAAGACTACGAAAACTGTTATATATGATAATATCTATTGGGGGTTCAGGCATTTCTATTTAAAACATTTGGTATCCAAATGGCTTAAATAAAATCATCCGAACTCGTGACGTTTGGTATAGGAGGTAGACACGTTACCTACTTCGCCAAGCCCGGGGGCAATTTTTTGAGTTATTAATTCCTAAAGTTACGTTTTGTCCCATAGGAAATGTATGGAGAAATATTTATGTATTTTTTGGATTTTTTGTATTCTATGAATGTAAACAAATCCTCAAGCAGGCACTGGATTGGAATACTAGTAATAATAATTTTCTTGGGTTCGGATCGCAGTCAGTCCTATTTTATTTAAGCCAATTGGATACCAAATGGCTTAAATAAGCATGCCTCGACCCCCAAAAGATATATTCATTAATAACGGTTATCGTTTAAGATGTTGAAAAAAACCGGTTTAAAACCGGTTTACCGGTTTTCCACTTTGTAAAAAACCGAAAAACCGGTTTTCAAAATTTTCCGGTTTTTTCCAAACCCTAATTCTGACCATCCCTATTCTTTCGATGTTGAAAATAAATTATAAATAAATAAACATTTTTGATCAAAACTTCTAGTTACTATCAGTAAGAAACCATTTTCTTTAATTTTTAAAATACCGGTACTCAAGGGCGGATCCAGAAGTGTTTCTCGGGGGGGGGGGGGGGCTCGTGCGCACAGCACACTATTTTTTCTTAATTTCGGTAATTTAAAGGCGCATTCTGTACTTGTTTGCCAGAATATAAATACAAATCAAATTTTCAAGTATTAATTTATAAATAACTATTAAGTTTTACATTAAAAATACATTTAAAAAAAAAGTATTTTTTTCAAATCTCGGGGGGGGGGGTAATTATCCCCCTTTACCCCCCCCCCTGTATCCGCCCTTGCCGGTACTTCAATTTCTTTATTTTATTCAAATATTTTTACTTTCTCCTAATATAGCCTATAGAAAAAAAAGTATTGGATTCAATTAAAAAATCGATGTCGAGATTTTGATGGAAATACATGTTTTGAGGTTCCCTGAGTTCAAAAAGTGGTTTTTGTAACATGATTTAAGCGGTTGAAATTTTATATTTAAGTTAGGCTACTCTCTGGCACGTAACACGAAGCTTTTGAACAAAATAGGTCAAAAATTACTAGTACTTTACTGTTGTACTTTTTCAGTTTTTTCCGATTTTCTCAAATTTCACTCTTACAATTTTGATTAAAATTCATAAATCTATCATTTTTTAGATGCTCTTTAAAATGTTTACTGTCATTTTGTCACCAAAATTGTTTGAAGCACACTTTACTCTTGTATTTTTTAGGAAAGATAGGATAAATAGTAAACAAATCATGTCTGGTGTGACTGGACAGCACACAACTTCTTCTAGTTCAGAAGAATACAACTTTCAATTATCGAAGCTAAGAGAGAGTAAAATTTAATTAATTTTTCTAACCAAAATTAAATATTTACTGGATAAGCAAGTTAATAATTGATTGCCTTTGGGGGTCTATCCAAATCAGATTCGTATCCCGTTTGAGAAAGAGAGCAGTGATGAGTAGTGGGGGGGGGGAGGGGGAGGCCTGCTAGCGGCGACGGCGGCGCTGGCCGTCGCCGGACCTAGTTTCAACGCGCATGCGCATCAGTCTCGAGTGTGCCGTGTGCATTCATTGTTGGCTGTCTAAAATATTGTGTTTGAACAAATTCATTTATGAATATTTCACTTCTGCAAGACTTCTCTAATCAGTCTCACATAGGGTAAATATATAATTTCTTATTAATTTCAATCTAAAAATATAAATAATTACAAGTAATTAATAATATTTGAACTAATGAAATGGCAAAGAGGTTAAGTTAACATTTTGAACTTCTGAATATCTATCTATAAGATTTCATTTTTTTTTGACAATTATTTTATTATCTTTGTATTTATTCACTGATTTGAATATTTAACCTCCGAACGACACATTACTAGCTGCGCCACCCGCCTCCTGTGGACTTCTATTCTTGCCATAGAGGCTTCGTCCCCTAGTAGTTTCTGATCAATGCATTATAGACTGGCAGACTTTGCCTTTTATATAAATTATAAATTTAAATCAAAATCCTTTTTTATCTCTTTAAATTAAGATTCATTTCCCTAAGGTCACACCAAATTTTTAATTTTATTACATTTATTTATATTCAACCTATCCAACGAATAGGCTTATAATTCATCTGGTATCCAGATGACTTGAATAAAATTATCGAACTCCCTGGGGTCCGAACCCGCGACGTTTGGTATAGGAGGTAGGCACGCTACCTACTACACCAAGCCCGGGGCTAGGCCCATTTAGATTATAACATTAGTTATTTAATAAGTTTAATTTTATATTTTATTTGCTTTAAAGTTTATTGTTCATTTAAATTCCCTTTTCAACAAATATTATTTGACAAGAAAATCGAGTGAGTTGCGCTTAACTGAATAGAGTTGTATGATGATTTGGTTGAGTCTGGATCGATGTCTTCGGCGGCTATGTTGGGGTTCGGCTTGCCGAAGGCAGCTTCCTTGTAGACCGAAATGTCGATTCTTATAGGAAGTCAGAACTCGGAGTAGGAAGTCAACTCGCAAATCATTTGATTGTTGATTTGATTGTTGTGTTTTTTAATTGTTGTATTTCTTCTTTCTTCTGTTATTTTTTTTAATTATTCATTTTGGAGCTGCTGAGTTTTTATTGCCTCTTCCTTATATAGTCAAATACTCTCCTCGTCTGACCTAAACCTCCTTGTTCGTCCTTCTGATTTATCTTCTAACAGCAACCAATTTTTAATATCTCTGGACTCTTGACTTGTTACTTATTTAAATATACTCATACCACTCGAAATTTAATGCCAAATAGCAAATTTTGAATGTCTTAAATTCTAAATCACTTCACTTTTTAGGAAATTGTTTACCTTTTGATTTTCTTGCCAATTGAGTATAAAAAATATTATTTTCTGCTTATCAGATTACTTTTATCATTTTCTCTTTAAATAATTTATTTTAAATATTTCTTAGAATTTATTGATTAAGTGATTTTTTCCTATGGACCATAACTCAATATTCTTAAATTAAGGTTTATCATTAAATATGAAAAGTAAGTCTTCTTGTTGCATTTTGATAATAAAATAATCGTATTTGTTCGAAATTCAATAAGTGAAGAGTCGTAAAAATCTTTAAGAATCCTTCTGTTTTTCTCACAACTCTAAAATATGTGGTTAATGTTACACACTGACCCGCTATCACCCTCACAAAACGGTCACTCCGTTACATCATTCGATGAAGATGTGTTGGAAAATGCCCAATCCTGAAACGAGTGATAATCGAGGCTAACCCACCCTTGAAAAGGTATATGTGCTCAAACCAGTCTTCGATTGAATCTTAAAGAGATGCAACTCCTTGACTGTGCTTGAGTCTTTAGAGCACTCTCCCCAAATAAATTAAAAGTAATATTATAACTTCGAAAGAAATAAATTTTGCAAAATTTTTTTAAATAGCCTATAACATAGGTTATTTGTTTGATTTTTTCAAAGACTCTTTATTTCAATCCACAACTAATAAGGATTAATAAGGCTTTTTGATAATCAATTTCACTAAATTTTTACTTTTTACTTTCTCTTACCCTATATATAGAGAGAGAAAGTAATCATGTCAAAAATTCGTTGTCGAGATTTTGAAGGTTATACATGTTTTGAGGTCCCCTGAGCCCAAAAAAATGGGTCCCGTTTGATCAGCTTTCTTGATGTATCTATCATCCACCCCAAACTCTTCCAAAATATTCATTAAATCTTCATTTTATTATTTACTATTTTTTTTAAAATCATTTATACATTCTTAGTCAGTTGCTTTTGAAATGGAACATGAGTAAATTTTGTTTGATTTTTTTTCCAGAATTAAGATAAAAATTTTTATTATTATTAGGAGAATTTTTAATTATAGACCACATTTTTTTATTAAATATTTATTAAAAAAATATAAATAAGAGTAGTAGTACAGTAGTAGTATACTTGTACAGTATTTATATATTTTTAATAAATATTTAATATAAAAATGTGGTCTATAATTAAAAATTCTCCTAATAATAATATTTCAAACCACAAAAGCTTGAATAAACAAACATTTTTTATGTTCTCTAACATGTCAACTTATGACGTATTGAGAAAATCCTATGATTTTAAAGTAAATTTATTAATTTAATATACTCTCACTCTTTATTAATATCTCCTTGTTCTGAAAACTCAGGAAATCCTAGAGAGATTTGTTTTTATCTGTCAAGATTATCAGCTCCTTATTATTAAAAGTTATCACAAACTTTTGTTATAGATTAAATGTATCTTTCAAATTTATCCTCTAAATGCTAATGAAATGTAATCATTTCTTTGGATTGATTTATAATACTTATTTACTATATTATTACCTCTAAGTCTCTACCTGGTTAATATTAAGGGAGATTATTTCTCCTCTTTTCTTGTATAAATTACTTGAGTCGCTTACATTTAATACAATTATCGTGTTAACACAGGCGCTTCTATATCATAAATTAATTTCCCATGTTACTAAACTTTGGCTCCTATTAGAGAGAAAAGGAAATATTATAGATAATAGAAAATTTCTCCAGATTAAAGTAATGTACTACCTACATGTTTGTGAATTCATATTAATCTTGATTTTATTTGGACGCCATTTTTATTTATCGTTCTTGTTCTAAAATCAATATTAGTTTTTCGAGAAAACAAAATCTTGTTTTTTAAGTTTTCCTATAATTTAAAAAGAAGAAAAATTTTATTGTTTGGAATTAATATGAAAGAAAATCAATCATTACACAGAAGAACAGTGTTCTGGGTATTTGGGTAGCGCTGATTCCAAAAATGCCATCAGTTTTGCCCCTCAACTCTAGTTTTAAAGCTATAGAAAAAATTACATTTTAATAGAAAATGTGCCTTAAAGAGGTTCTAATTTTGAATTACCTAGCTTTTTTACTTTCTCTTACCTATGTATATATGTAATATATATATATATATAGAGAGAAAGTATTGGATTCATGTCAAAAATTCGATGTCGAGATTTTGATGGATCTTCACGTTTTGAGGTCCCCTGAATCCAAAAAAGTGGTTTTCGCGACATGGTCTGTCTGTCTGTCTGTCTGTCTGTGTGTGTGTGTGTGTGTGTGTCTGTGAACAAAATATCTCAAGAACGAAAAGAGCTAGGAAGTTGAAATTTTATATTCAAGTTAGGCACCCCCATGGGACGTGACACGAAGCTTTTGAACAAAATCGACCAAAAAGTACTAGCACTTTACTGATTCACTTTTTCAGTTTTTTTCGATTTTCTCAAAATTTGCCCCAACGATTTTTTTTTAAATTCAAAAATCAATTATTTTTTAGATTCTCTATAAAATGTATATTCTCATTTTATGATTGAAATCTTCTGAAGACCACTTTACTCTTGTACTCCATAGAAAAGATAGGAGAAATGGTTGCCATGGTATCAAAATATAAATATTTTCCCATACTTATAAATTTTACATCTTGAATTCAATAGGGACCGTGCGTCTAGACCTTTGCGCCAACTAGTGGCAATCATCTTAATTAGTCGGGGGATTTGTTAAATATTTAACATGTGATTTATTTTTGAATAATTATTAATTAAATATATTGAGATTATTTGAAGTTTGTCGACTTTAAGAAAAAATTTCTGTATCCATGGCTGTAATAATACCTCACTTCAGAAACCTGGAATGGATGTGAAAGTGAAATTTTATAAATTTCCAGATAGCCACATGAAAATAGCAAAACGTAAACAGTGGATAAAAACAGTAAAAAATTATGACTAAGTCCAAAATTAATTAAAAATATATTATATAATTAAAATGAATTTTGAGATTAAACTCGACGCATGTAAATAACTCATTTTGTTAACCAGGTTCTTAATATTTATGACATTTATTTCATAATAAAAGCTTAACCTTAAAACTTTTTTTTCGATTTCAGAGAAAATCCAAATCAAAATTCGAGAATTTGTAGTAAATACTCATTTTATAAACAACGAAAAATCGGAACATCCGTCTTATATTCCCTCGATTTTTCCTGGAAGCAAAAATATTTTTTAAAAATATACAATCCTTGTGAGGTATCCGGCTATTAAAAATTCGTGAATTACTAAAAGCTGCTAGTACTAATAAATAATAAACTAATAAGTACTAATAAATCCTCTTTTTGGTCACAAAGACCTATTCACCCCAGAAGAAGTAGATGTAACATAACCTTCTGTAAGGATACATATTGAACGAATTAAGAACTCTAAAATTTTATCTAAAGTTCCAAATTCATTATTTCCTCATATTGATGAGAACTTGAATATAAAACGAATGATTTGGATTTAAATGGCTTGGGATTTAAAGTGACTTTGACGCTTATGACACTTTCAAAAGAATTTGTTTTTTCAACTACCGCATAGACATGATTTGAGTTGAATATTTTTTTTCTCTTTTTCATCATTGTGGCCGCGTATAATATTACTGACAACTAGTTGAAATCAGTATTTTATTATTTTTTCCATTTTTTTAAATATTTTATGTTGTTTGCAATGAATGTTTACATTCCACAAAGTTTGTCAAAAGAACACTAGACAGCGCTTACTTAGGCTATAGTGCTGCCTCTATGTTTCACGCACGATCCCTATTGTACCCTACTGTCGGAAACTAAATACATGTCGACACAAAAAATCTGGTGTGACAAGCACAGTACACAACTTTCGATTACCGAAGGTAAGAGAAAGTTGTGTGCTGTGCGCCAGTGTGTGTGTGTGTGTGTAAACACGATTGCTTAAAAACCAAAGCAGCTAGATCGATGAAATTTGGTATATGCTCCTTACACTAAAATTGTAGATTTCTATCAACTTTTGGAGTAAATACGTCACTTGGAAGTAGTACTTTACTTAAAAAGTTTTTTCAAAAATTTTGAAATTTTCAATTTTTTTGTTATATTATGATAAAATACTCTATTTTAAAAAGTTTTTATTCTTTGACATTTTTACGAAAACTGAATAGTTTTTGAAATAATCACAGAAGAAATAGAAAATATTCGTTAATTTTGATAAAAAATCAAAACAAAATCATACAGGTATCATTAAAAAAAGGGTAAATATAAACAAATTCATTTGTTTCACAAATTCATTTGTTTATATTTACCTGTTAGATGCAGATTCTTACCGCGCCTTCTCACTCGGCCTAGAATAATTCTATTTTTTTTTCTAACAAATCAATTTAAGGAAGCAATTTTTCTAAACTTAGAAATAAAAATGACGAAATCGATTACCAAGTTTTTTTTTTTTTTTTTTTTTTTTTTTTTTTTTGTCTATTGAATATTTCACTTATTTTCTGCGAACTATTTGTTTGTGACCCAGATTACAAGAGAAAATCTTAGCTAACTTCATTAGATCTATAAAATTTTCAAACTCTCATTGCATTATTCCTTAAGTTTTGTTTTCCTTTTTTTTATCTCGCATACTGAATTTTTAACATTTTTATCACCAAACATTCATTCTAATTTCTTAGAGAAATTTTCTTTTGAAAGTTTAATGGATATCATTTCAAGGAAAGGAAGACCTTTTTATGTATTTATTTATTTTTTAGGCGTGGAGATGAAATTTAAAAAAGTAAAAAGGTTAAATGAGTAGAGTGGGAGTGAAAATATGAAAAAAAAAATTTATTCTCGCGAAAAATACTATATTGCAGGCTTAAGAAAAGATTAAAACCTATTATTTTGATGTAACTTCGCGTAATATAATGAATCTTAGGATCGGAATAGTTTAATTATCTAAAACAGTTGTGTATTTTCCTTTCTTTATTTATTTAAAAAACTTTGGCATAAGACCACCAGCCATTTTTCCCACCGATACTGTACCTACATAATACAATAAATAAAAAAAATTTAAATTTTTCTTCTGATGATGATTTACGATTTATTAGAACTTAATCTTACAAACTTCTCTAGGAATCAAACTACCTCTATTATTTAATAAATAAGAAATTATATATAATATATAAGATATTATATACTTCGCGTATATAAGCCGCGAAAGAAATTCATACAATTCAATATTTATTAATTCAAATAACCTACAAAAGTTAGGGTGTGCCGCCGGGAGGTACTAGAGTAGTACTTTTCTGATGCACTTTTTCAGTTTTTTCCGTTTTTCTCAAAATTAGCAGAAAATTCGCTCAAAATTCACAGAACACAACGTAAGAGAAGGTTGTGTGCTGTGCAACCAGTCACACCAGATTATTTTTTTAGAACTAAAAACAAAAATACTTTCTATATATTTACTAACATATATAGAGATAAGAGAAAGTAAAAACAAATCTGCAATCTGTAATCAATTTTATTAGGCGACTTGGATATCGAATTTGAGATTTTTTGACTCAACATTTCTAGTATAGGCCTGTATCAAGTAGTCCTTTGGGTCTCGAATCTCATTCAAACATTTCAGAGCTGTCAAACCAATAAATTAGCTTGTATAAATTCTACTATTTTTGTTGCCCGGTCCTGGAGGCCAATTTTTGGATTTTTCTTTATCTTAAAATTTTACGAATCAAGATGATTATTTCTAAATATGTCGATATTTATTCGGAACAAGATTCCTTCAACCCTATCAGCGGTTATTAGACTTGTAAACTAAGGGTTTTTTATTTTATTCTAAATAAAACTTAAAGCGTCGATACTGTTTGAGTCTCCGCTATTTCCGTTGAAAAGCCAACATCGATCGCAATACTTTCTCTATAGGTATATATAATTCAATACCTATAGGCAAGTCAGTAACTTTCAAATGTTTTCGGGGGGGGGGGGGGGTGGAGGATTTAGGACGATCCCGGCGATTCCCTTCCCCCAAACAATGAAGTAGCTAAATAAAATATTTTTATAATGAAAATTTTAAAAGTATATTTCTCTTTTATTATTATTATTTTTTTTTTTTAGAGTGGTTTGAACTTCCCTATGCCCTCCCTCCTCCATGTCAGAACTTCTAAAGTTTTCCAAAGTATTTATTCATCTTTTTAAATTAATTCTCTTGTTACAAACATTACTACTACACTAAGCAGGATTAGACTCTAACAATAGGATGGATCGACCTTAAAAAGCAGCAGCGCCCTTAAGGCTGTCTGGCGTCCGCCATATTTGCCCAATATTGACACTTAGTGACATCTAGTGGCAACACTTATAACTACATGATGGTGAAAACAAAAGAGTCAGCTTAGACGAATCGCCACCGAGCGGCGCCACTGGTGTGTGACACCCTTTTTAAATAGGTTTTTAAAACGATCTTATTATAAAGTGTTTTTAAAATTCAAGAAAAAACAAATAAAAAAATAAATAAATTTAATTTAAAAATTTTATGAAATTAGTATCAAGTTAATTAAATATATATTAAATACTTTGAAAATATTTTAAATTACTCTATTATTACTATAGAATTATAGACCACATTTCGTATTAATTATTTATTAAAACTATAAATAATTAACACAGTACCAATGAGGTATATAATTAAAAACTCCCCTAATGATAGTAATACAAATCACAAAATCTTTTAATACCTACTGTATTCTTTTTAATGACAATTTCTAAAATAATTTATATTTGAGCATAGACAGATTTGAAATAATTGTTTTCTGAATATAATTTAATCATAGTTTGTCACATTTGTTTGTTTATGTCAAAACAGACAACTAATTTTTGAACTGATTTTATTGTAAACTAATGTACCAATATCCAGGTGGGGGCGAGGGGGGGGGGGGCTTGCCCCCGCCCCAGGCGCATCAAGCTTTTGGCGCCCCTCGCGCATCCCCTTTTTCAAAAAATCTCCGGCTTTTTTTGAAATTTCATAATAAATTCATTTTATATCATAAATCCGGAGAAAAATTACAAAAAAAAGCTCGAACGAGATTCGAATACTAAAAAAAAAGGTCGAACGAAAAACGGCGCCCCAGCTGAGCTTCGCCCCCTCCGCCCTCAAGGGCTAGTTACGCCGCTGCCAATATCCCAAAAATTGTAAACAAAGAACAGTTACCGATCACAATAAATGATGTGACAACAAGGGCGGATCCAGAGGTGTTTCTCGGGGGGGGGGGGGTAATCTGGTGTGACTCGTCGCACAGCACACTATTTTTTTTTAATTTCGGTAATTTAAAAGCGCATTCTGTACTTGTTTGCCAGAATATAAATACACATCAAATTTTTAAGTATTTATTTTAAAAATTTTACATTAAAAATAAATTTTTTTGCGAAAAAAAGGTATTTTTTCGAATCTCGGGGGGGGGGGGGTAATTACCCCCTTTACCCCCCCCCCCTTGTATCCGCCCTTGTGTGACAAGCACTGACCATAACTTTCTCTTACCTTCGGTAATTGAAAGTTGTGTTCAGTGCTGACAGTGGCGACATTTCAAGTTTTTCTTGGAGGGGGAGGGCAAATTTTTTTTCTTACAAATACAGCCTTGGCCATAAGTATGAGGCACCCCTAAAAAGTTTGCATATCATATTTATTTCTTAAAATAAACTAAAATTTATTTTATAAATGTTAAATTAATTTAATAAAATGTTTATTAAACGAGTGATTATCTTATTTTAAAAGACGAAATACAATAGGTGTGTAAAATATAAAATTAACGTTATTTTGTCAATTTCTTTAAATAGCGTAAACGTCTTGATGCATAGGTAAAAGTTTAAAAAAAGGTGTGGGATTGACTTATTTATTTAAAAAATATCCTTTTGCTTGAAAATGCCAAAAAATTTCCAAAAAAAGTGTAAAAATACAAGTGATTCACGATCAAGGCAAGTCCCAAGTAGAAATTGTCAAAATAGTGGGATATTCACGAAATGCAGTACAATCTGCACTTAAACGATTTTCAGAGACTTGTTTTCATAAAAATAAATTAAGATATGGGTCGAAAGCGTGTCACCACCAAGCTCCAAGATAGAATACTTTGTGAGAGACTCGCTAAAAAATCGGAAAAAACGTCTTCTGACCTCGCTGCAGCCTTTTTGGAGTAAAATGAAATTTCAATTAGTGCTTAAACAGTAAGAAGACGACTAGGGGAAGCAGGCATGAAAGGGTAGAAGGCCAGAAAGAAGCCCTGGTTCACGGTAGCCAACAAGAAAAAATAGGGGAAAAAAGATAAATTAATATAAACTGTTTTTTTTTTATAGACATTGCATAGATATGAAAAGTAACCATTATTTTTGTTTAAATGAATGTAATATCTTACTTCAAAGTTGGATTCATTGGATTAGACAACACGGGACCAGTTTTCTTCCGTCAAATGTTTATTATGATTCATAGCCCATTCTAGACGCTTTTTCTTGTCTTTTTCTTGGCTTTTTCTGGCCTTCTACCCTTTCATGCCTGCTTCCCCTAGTCGTCTTCTTACTGTTTAAGCACTAATTGAAATTTCATTTTACTCCAAAAAGGCTGCAGCGAGGTCAGAAGACGTTTTTTCCGATTTTTTAGCGAGTCTCTCACAAAGTATTCTATCTTGGAGCTTGGTGGTGACACGCTTTCGACCCATATCTTAATTTATTTTTATGAAAACAAGTCTCTGAAAATCGTTTAAGTGCAGATTGTACTGCATTTCGTGAATATCCCACTATTTTGACAATTTCTACTTGGGTTTTGCCTTGTTCGTGAATCACTTGTATTTTTACACTTTTTTTGGAAATTTTTTGGCATTTTCAAGCAAAAGGATATTTTTTTAAATAAATAAGTCAATCCCACACTTTTTTTTAAACTTTTACCTATGCATCAAGACGTTTACGCTATTTAAAGAAATTGACAAAATAACGTTAATTTTATATTTTACACACCTATTGTATTTCGTCTTTTAAAATAAGATAATCACTCGTTTAATAAACATTTTATTAAATTAATTTAACATTTATAAAATAAATTTTAGTTTATTTTAAGAAATAAATATGATATGCAAACTTTTTAGGGGTGCCTCATACTTATGGCCAAGGCTGTAGGTAGCTACTTAAATTTGGCCAAAAGATATTTAATTTAATTAATTGTTTAATTTTGTACAGTTTGTATACTCGTAGATGTTTTTTGAAGTATTTTATTTAGAATAATATAAAACTTTATCAAAGAGCCCTTGGGAGGGGGGGGGGGGCAAATGCCCAGATTTTTAATGTCGCTAAATAGGCCTATTTAGTTTTCGACAGTTGATTTCAAGAAGTTGCATTTAAAAATCTGGAATGAACTGGAAATGAAAATATACATTTTAAAGAGCATCTAATAAATAATTGATTTTTGAATTTTAATCAAAATTGTTGGAGCGAATTTTAAGAAAATCAAAAAAACTGAAAAGTATCAGTAAAGTACTAGTACTTTTTGAACGATTTTAATTAAAAGCTTATTTTCACGCCCTATGGGGTTGTCTAACTTAAATATAAAATTTCAACCTCCTAGCTCAATTCTTTCATGCTTTAAATTGAACCCAGGCACACACACACACAGACACACACACACACAGACAGACCATGCCGCAAAAACCACTTTTTGGATTCAGGAAACCTCAAAAAGTACCTATCTATCAAAATCTCGACAATTAATTTTTTTGAGAGAAAGTAAAACCAAACTTTCAGATAGTTTTTTTTTTTTTTTTAAACCGCTTTCAATGAGATAACTCGGGCAGTACTTATTGTCTGAAAGTTATATGATTTACAATACATTCTACTCAAATGTCAGCATAAACATTTCTTCCAATTTTCTACCTGAAACAAGGGGATGATTTGCACCTATTTCTTTCTTAGCTTTTTTTTTTAAATATAAAATAGAATATGAATTGATAATTTTTTCATTAAAGATAAATAATATCAATAAAATTTATTAATAAAAAATTCAATTTATTCATAGTACAAAATAATATTAAAATTCATAAATCAATTATTTTTTTATGCTCGTAAAATGTATACAGTATTTAATTTTGCTCCCAAAATTGTTTGAAAAAAAAAATCCCAAGTTTTTGTATAGCCTTTGTTTATTCCTTTACCTGCTTTGAAAAGAAAAATAGTTTCTTTAAAAGGTAATTGACCCTTTTCCTTTTCATGAAACATACAAATGTCAATCACTATTTAATTATGAATAAAATTCAAATTTATTTAATAAATTTTGATTTTAAATTAATTCGATATTGGCAAATACTAATCGGTTATCAAAAATAGATTCTATTCATTTTTTGAAACACATTTTTCTATAAAAAAAAGAACCCAGAATGGGTTTAAAACATGAAAATATTCTCTAATTTGCAAGCCACGAATTTTTCCTAGAAAAACCCTTTTCAAAAAAAAAAAAAGGAAGAATAAATGACATATTTCTAAGTGCAAATTATTGATTTTTCTCTTACCTCTATATATGTTAATATATATGTGCCTAAAATGATGTGTGTGTCTGCTCAAAAAATGCATGAAGGAAATTAGCTAAGAAGTTGAAATTAGTTCGAAGACTACTTAAATATTTCCCTTTGTTTAAAATTTTTACTTGATGATTTACAATATAGGCCTACTGTTCTATCATTAATATTTAAGCATATTAAATATTGATCCGTGGGATGGAGTCAGCCAAGGAAAATAAAAACAAATTCATTCTGTCGACGTTTCGACCGCCCGTCGCGCTCTTCTTCATTGTACAAGTAGCCTTACTGTCAAACACATGCCGTGTATTATATATTAAATCATTATTGTTTCTTTCAACAAATACATTGTTAATGCTTGTTGAAATTGTTTAATGATGTCAATCGACTATCGCGTCACTACCATCTGTAACATTTGACACTTAGACTGTCCCGAAGAAGAGCACGACTGGCGCTAGAAACGTCGACAGAATAAATTTGTTTTTATTTTCCTTGGCTGACTCCATCTCACGGATCAATATTTAATACTCACAGCCAGCATATTAATTATTTATTTAAGCATATTTTTAATAAAAGTTTTGTCTAATTAAGAGAGGGCCGGGCCCCTCGAGGCTCAGAGGAAAACAGAAAAATTTGGATTAAAAAAAAAAAAAATTAATGGAAATTGGGGCCCGGCCCTTCGGGGCTCATTTATATCCGATATTTTAAAAATATTTTTGTATAATTATGGGGGTGGGGATATTTAAAAATGAGTTCGCCCCCTCCCTCCCGAAAAAAAATTTTATATACCCCCTGGAAAAAAATATTAATTTCTTTTTAATTAATTAAAAAAAAATATAATATGACCTTATCTAATTTTGAGTTTGCTAACCATGTGCATTGGTTTTGGAGAAATCCAGGAGACAGGCAAACAAACATCAGTGATTAAATATATTTATGTATTTTATAAATACCTTTCTATAATCAAGGGCGGACACAATGGTAGGGAGTAAAGGGAGCAATTACCCCCCTCCCCCCGCAATATTCCAAGCTGTCTGGGATGTAATATTGCGATCGTGTCAAAAATTCGATGACGAGGATAATGATAGAAATACACTTTTTGAGGGTCCTTGATTCCAAAAAAAAGGATCTCTCCAAATGGTCTGTCGGGGAGTGTATTCAAATCTACAGTATTTCGACACAAAAAATGTTGTCAAATAGAGAATGCAACTTTAAATTACCGAAAGTAAGAAAAAGATGTGTGATGTGCAACCAATCAGACCAGGCAAAGAAATAATTACCCTCCCCCGAAAAACTTGTCTATAATAGGCCCTATATATTCCTGTGAGGATAAGAAAAAATTTTAATTTTATAACAGTGTTGTTTCAAATTTTATTATTATTAATATAAAGTGAAAATTAAAACTTATTCCCTAAAAATTTAGTAATTTGTTAAAAATAATTAGGGCCTATTCATGTTAAGTAACGGTGGTGCTAACGATATTAATATTATTTTGATTGTAAATAAAAATCTTGTTTTCATCAGTTTAAATTTATTTAGACCTACGCGAAAAGCATATTTTAGACTTCAAATGTAAATGTTCTTTTACTTGAAGTAAACTCATGTCTTCTCTAAGCGCAAGACAAAAGACCGACCCTCGCTTTGTTCATCCAAAATTTTAAAACCTACCTGCCTGTCTAAATTTAAAACCCGCAGAGTGCAGCACTAGATGACAAAAAATTTCATTAAATAATATTACTTTTACTCTAAAATTAAAATTCTAATTAACTGATTAGGCTAGAAGCATGAAATTTTTTTTAAAAGATTCTTTGAAACAATACCGAGGTCGCTCTTTTGTTATATTTTGAAAAAGGCTTTTAGTTTTTTTTTTAAATTGAACTAAAAGATTGACCCACTTTTACTTTCTCTTACCTTTACATACATTTTCAAATTTGAAACTTATTTTATTTAAAAACTAAAAGCCTTTTTCAAAATATCACAAAAGAGTGCCCTTGGTATTGTTTCAAAGAATCTTTTAAAAAAAATTTCATGCTTCTAGCATAATCCGTCAATTAGAATTTTAATTTTAGAGAAAACAACAAATATAGACTTTCAAACCCTAGATATTTTATTAAAACGTTAAAATAGAGGAAAGTTTATTTGAAATAAAATATAGAACTCATTCTTATCTACGAAATAGAATTAAAAATATTTGAAAAATATGAATTTAATTTTTCATATTTTTTTGGGAGACTCAGCCTTAAGAGCAAAATCCAAGCTACGTCTCTAATGTTGCCTAATGAATATTTAAAGCCGGCGGCAGACTCGAGAAGACTTATAAATCAAATTAAGCGAAAACAGAAAACCCTCCTTCTCTCTCTCTCTCTCTCTCTCTCTCATCTTCTAGTATTATATTAACCACGCACACACATACACATGGATGAATATCTAAGTAAAAAAAAATCCCATAGAGAATGATTATCTTTCTCAATGAACGCATTTGGAATTATAATTGAGTAATTTTTGGGTTGTTATTTTCGATAAGGACTCATAAAAACTGACTCTTACTCTCTATATATGCTAATGAATTTATTTGTCCCAAAAAAAAAAAAAAAAATTATTAGATCAATCATAATTAAGATTTAAATTTGCTTCTCTATAAAATTATATTAAATAAACTGTGTTCCAGTTATTGATTACCTATTACCTATTTAATTAGACGTTTTTTAACCATCATCATGAAATTTCAATTTCACTCCCGTTCTGAAAGAATTAATTCATTCCGTCTGCTCGTATATTTCCAAATTGACTTAATAAATTTTAATTAAATTAGAATTTTAGCTGTTTTTTTTTACTTTTTATAATAAATAAAATTCATCAATCCTTCCATTTACACGAGTAATTGGTTTTTCGAAAAGGGCAGCATGTTATGATGGTTAGAGTAAATGAAAAAAAAGTAAAACTTAAATTAAATTATAGTATATTTTACTTTCTCTTACCTATGTATATATGTAATATATATATAGAGAGAAAGTATTGGATTCATGTCAAAAATTCGATGTCGAGATTTTGATGGATCTTCACGTTTTGAGGTCCCCTGAATCCAAAAAAGTGGTTTTCGCGACATGGTCTGTCTGTCTGTGTGTCTGTGTGTGTGTCTGTCTGTGTGTCTGTGAACAAAATATCTCAAGAACGAAAAGAGCTAGGAAGTTGAAATTTTATATTTAAGTTAGGCACCCCCATGGGACGTGACACGAAGCTTTTGAACAAAATCGACCAAAGAGTACTAGCACTTTACTGATGCACTTTTTCAGTTTTTTTCGATTTTCTCAAAATTTGCTCCAACGATTTTTTTTAAAATTCAAAAATCAATTATTTTTTAGATTCTCTATAAAATGTATATTCTCATTTTGCGATTGAAATCTTCTGAAGACCACTTTACTCTTGTACTCCATAGAAAAGATAGGAGAAATGGTTGCCATGGTATCAAAATATAAATATTTTCCCATACTTATAAATTTTACATCTTGAATTCAATTGTACCCTACTGTCGGAAACTAAATACATGTCGACACAAAAATCTGGTGTGACAAGCACAGTACACAACTTTCGATTACCGAAGGTAAGAGAAAGTTGTGTGCTGTGCGCCAGTCACACCAGATTTTTTGAAATATTTTTATGGCTTCATTTGTAAGGTCGGTCCACGTAGCTATAATCATTTTTTATTGTAGTTCGATCTTGTATTTAATTTATCTACTTATAGGATTTTATGGACCAAATCAAAAAAATAGTGTGAGGCAGGGGCGTATTTAAGGGGGGGGGGGGCGAGGGGGCCCGGGCCCCCCCCCCCGAAATTTCCCAAACACATATACATATATAGGAATATACAGACATCAGCGCAACAAATTTTTCCGCAGGATGGACAGCTTTGTTGGTTCCGCAATAGAAAAAATGTTCCTCAAAAAATTGTGTGAAAAAAGTAGTTTCTTAAAAAAAAAAATTTTCCTCAGAAAAATTTTTGAGTTCGGGCCCCCCCCCCCCCCCCGAAAAAAATTTCTATATACGCCCCCGGTGTGAGGGACTGCTCGGATAACAACTTTGTCTTACCTTCGCAACTAAGATTTGGCTTTGGGGGCTTTTCTGTTTGGTATTAAACAGAAATATTATTTAAAACAAATGCAGATATTTTTTAAAATGGAGTTTTGTAAGCTAAAAAATATAAAATAATATATTGAAACATAATTACTTAGTGTTTTTAATTAATTTTAGAGAATTATAATGTTTCAACAGAACTAGAACGGTTACCACTTTAGTACTGATTACCGCTAATATATAATATTAAAACCCAAGAGGTAGGCCTAAAATTTATAATCCGAGAAAAATATTTATACGCTTATTTAATTATTATGGCAACCATTTTTAATTTTGAGAAATGATTGTATTTGTTTTAAATATTATTAGCAATAAAACTCCTGAAGGATTTTGCTTAATGCCAAAAGGGAGAGTCCCTTAAAAAATAATCAAAGCTTCTTCCAGAAGCAAATAATACTGGTTGAGCCACTGACCCAATATAATTAAATAATTTCAAACCTGAACAACTGACCCCTGAAATGTGATTACATCTACCCTGTTTCCAGGAAAAGGGCTTATTATATCTTATAATGTAAGTAGGGGTGTAATCAACGTGGTGATGGGTTGGGCATCCTCTTCGACCTTGCTCTGTTGTCTTGGCAAAATTAAACGTTGTATGAGCTTTTTTCTAAAAAAAAAAAAAAATTATAAAAATCTACAAAAATTTCTTGGGATTTTTTTCTTTATTTTGAATTTATAAATTTACTCAATAGGTTTCTATTTTTACTTTCTCTTACCTATGTATATATGTATATTATATATAGAGAGAGAAAGTATTAGATTCATGTCAAAAATTTTTTTTTGCGACATGGTCTGTCTGTCTCTGTGTGTGTGTGTTCAATTTTAAGCATGAAGCAATTGAGCTACGAGATTGAAATTTTATATTTAAGTTGTGTACCTCCTGGACCGTGAAAATAATCTTTTAAACAAAATCGGCCAAAGAGTACTTTACTGTTGTACTTTTTCGGTTTTCTCAAAATTCGCTCCAACGATTTTGATTAAAATTCAAAAATCGATTATTTTTTAGATGATCTTTAAAATATATATTCTCATTTTGCCATTGAAATATTCTGAAGACCTCTTTACTCTTGTATTTAATAGGAAGGATAGGAGAAATGATTTCTATGATAACAAAATATAAATATTTTTCTGTTTATAAATTTTACATCTTGAATTCAAATGTACCCTACTGTCGGAAACTAAATATAAGTTATATGTATGTACCATCTATTGCAATAGTATTGAGAATAAAGCCCGGAAGTTAGGCAGCCCAAATGGCAGCTGGTCTGTATAAGAAATATTTTTTTCAAAGCAGACAATAGGGCCATCGTCCTTTATTACCATAAAAATTTATCTTTTTAATATATTAGTGAACGTGTACCATTTGGGCTGCCTAACTGCCGGGCTTTATTCTCAATACTATTGCAATAGATGGTATATTAACATATACTTTTACCATTTGGTATCCAAATGCCTTAAATAAAATCTTCGGACTGCCTGGGGTCCGAACCCGCGACTTTCGGTATAGATTGTAGACATGCTACCAACTACTCTAAGCCCCGTGGGCATTTTTCTGTTTATAAATTTTACATCTTGAATTCTATGCCTGGACCCCCAATAGATATATTCATTAACAACGATTATCGTAAGTCTTATCTGGCCTAAGTTGCCGAAAAGACTGTGTCCATGTGTGTGAGAGTGAGTGTGAATGGGAAAAAAGTGTGAGTTAAAAAAAAATTCTAATATTTTGGCGGAAACTAAATATATCTCGACACATAAAATCTAGTATGACAAGCACTGAACACAACTTTCTCTTACCAAGGATAGAGAAAGTTGTGTGTTATGCGACCAGACACATCAGATTTTTTCTTCAATATATAGCATTGCATCCCATCATACTTATATCAATTGGCCATTTCTTTCATTTACAATTAGACATTAAAATTAAAATATAAAACGTAATAGCGCCTGCTATATGAAGCATTAGCTAGTGCGCCGCCTGACTCGGAGGGCGAGTCGGTTGCGTGCGCTCTCTAATTAAGGACCAACGTTCTCGGTCCCTAATCCTACCTTTCTTTTCTTAAATTAATAATTGTTTGAGGGATTATTTGACAAAAGAACATAAATTCTATTTTAAATATTATTTTAAGATTTAGCCATTTTTAGATATGCAAATATTTCTACCCTATTGTATATTTTTTTAATTTTTACTTTCTCTTACCTATGTATATATGTAATATATATATAGAGAGAAAGTATTGGTTTCATGTCAAAAATTCGATGTCGAGATTTTGATGGATCTTCACGTTTTGAGGTCCCCTGAATCCAAAAAAGTGGTTTTCGCGACATGGTCTGTCTGTGTGTGTGTGTGTGTGTGTGTGTGTGTGTGTGTGTGTGGGTGTGTGTGTGTTCAATTTTAAGCATGAAGGAATCGAGCTATGAGGCTGAAATTTTATATTTAAGTTAAACACCCCCCGGGACCGGAAAAATAAGCTTTTAATCAAAATCGGCCAAAGAGTACTAGTACTTTACTGATGTACTTTTTCAGTTTTTTTCGATTTTCTCAAAATTCGCTCTAACGATTTTGATTAAAATTCAAAAATCAATTATTTTTTAGATGCTCTTTCAAATGTATATTCTCGTTTTGCCCTCAAAATTGTTTGAAGACCACTTTACTCTTGCACTCCATAGAAAAGATAGGAGAAATGGTTGCCATGGTAACAAAATATAAATATTTTCCCATACTTATAAATTTTACATCTGAATTCAAATATTCCCTACTGCCGGGAACTAAATCTATGTCGACACAAAAAATCTGGTGTGACAAGCACAGTACACAACTTTCGATTACCGAAGGTAAGAGAAAGTTGTGTGCTGTGCGCCAGTCACACCAGATTTTTTATATACGGTAAATACACTAGTCGCACACCCGCCTCCCGCGGGCAAGTTTATTGCCAATTCGGGATATTTCTTGTTGCAATGCAAGTGTTAAGATGTTAAGCAAGTATTTTGAGTTCAAGCGAGTATACCGACTGGGCACACACAGCAAATGGGTTGTTTGCGTAGCTCCGCCCACAGCTAGTCGTATACCTGGAAAGCTGGCTCTCAGAACACAAAGGACGCTCTAAAATTTCCAAGCCAACTTGTAAATTTGTGTTTCCCTATTGAAGAAATTTGATTATAATTAATTTTTCAAAATATTTAAGAAAAAAAATGTTTTTAGAAAATTAAAATAATTTAATAGTTTCAAATAGTATAAAACAAATCTACTATAAAGCTTTAAAAATTTTAAATAAAATCACAATTTTAATAAAATTAAAATTTTAAAAAATTTGCTAGTGATTTCATCAAAATTTTTTTTAGGCTATATAATAGGTTTGTTTTATTGTTTTAGACTATTTGAAGGAAATAAATATTTTTAATTTTCTTCTTTTAATTCAATATAAAATGTTTTTTAGAAATTAGAAATACAATAGGGTCTATATAAAAATGAAATGGGAAAAATGTATGTACGTATGTATGTAAATATAGGCCTATATGTATATGTTCTATAGAATTCGAAGAGAAGTTGCTGTTGATGTTATGGAATGGAAAAGAACAAGTACAGGTGCAGCAAATGAAGAGAGCCTTTGGATGCTAAATGCCGAAAAAGGAGACGTTTCGGACAAAATTTATTTGTCCATCTTCAGTCCTCGTTGGCTTATAAATTAATTAGGCACAAAGTTGTCATTGTTGTTTTGGCACGTATTTGTGCGCATGTATATTTTTATAAAAATAGGCGAGTGTCAATGTTTCGTGAGTGTCTATAAGATAATGATTATCTTATAGACACTCACGAAACATTGACACTCGCCTATTTTTATAAAAATATACATGCGCACAAATTCGTGCCAAAACAACAATGACAACTTTGTGCCTAATTAATTTATAAGCCAACGAGGACTGAAGATGGACAAATAAATTTTGTCCGAAACGTCTCCTTTTTCGGCATTTAGCATCCAAAGGCTCTCTTCATTTGCTGCACCTGTACTTGTTCTTTTCCATTCCATATGTTCTATAGAAATCCACAATTTTCAATGAATACATTTGAAATTAAGTATACATATAGTATAGTATAGTAATCTCTTAAATGTTTTGGGAAATTAATTATAATCAAATTTCTTCAATATGGGAACACAAAAACTACAAGTTGGCTAGAAATTAGAGAGCGTCATTTGTGCTATGTGAAACAGCTTTCTGGTTGTACGACTGGCCGCTGTGGGCGGAGCTACGCAGCAGTTGAAAAAAGAAAAGAGCACGCATAAGACTGACCCTTCAAACAGTCATAAATAGACCCATTTGTGCTGTTCCCAGTTGGTAGCCTCGCCTCGCTTGAATTCAAGATCCTTCCTTAACATCTTAACACTTGCATTGCAACAAGAAATATCCTAAATTGGCGATTAAACTTGCCCGCCAGAGGCGGGCAAGGAGGTCCAGGTGGCGCAGTCCCCTGCGAAGACATATTCCTCCCCTCTTCCTCCTCCTATAGGATGTATTATATGTATTTATTATCTTACTTTATTTTTAGAATATTAGTTTATTTATATCTCTTGAGAGTTTCTATACTATAATCTTTTTAAATAGCAAAGAAGCTATGGGGAAGCGAAACCTCTGATATATATACAAATTAAATTTTCATAAAACATTTACGCTTTAGGCTCACTCTTTCTTTTTGGGTTCGAGAGACATTGAAGGAATAAGAAATGATGTTCGTACGCCGGATATCATATATAGAAGGTATTCTACTAGAATTTTAACGGAGCTTTGTGCATAAATAAACTCACTCAATTGCATCATAACAATTTTCTTTAAAAAAAGTGTCTAAAAAAATTTGATGTTTCTTTGTCCTGTATTCGGATAGATAACTCAAATAGAGTTTTAATCATTTTTGTGATTACTTTTGAGGCACTCTTATTTTTTCCAAGAGTATTGTTTTAAATTTTTAATTTGAACTTTTGAATATAGTTGAAATTATGTACTATGATATAATTATGTAAAATTAAAAACACTAATTTATTTCTAAAGATGACACTCTAAAGGCCTGTTGCTTCATTTATAGTCAACTAGCAAATTTATCTGACCAAAAGTAAATCATCCATTTAGTAAACAAGAACACATTTAATCTGTGAGTTAAAAAAAATTAGTTTTTCACATAGAATTAGCTATGAGATATATGGAGTGTTTTGTGAAGTTATCAGCTTAATAAAGACATAATTTATAAAAATTATTAAAAATAAAAATTGAAATTAGCACGTACCGTTTTCGGGGGTAGCCCCCTACTTATTTCCACCCACCTCACCCTTCCTTAAACATCCCTCAAACCCAAAAAAATTTATAGGGCAAAGCGGGTGGGGTGTGGGCGATTCGGAAGCCCTTGCAAGAAGATGGAAGAATCACAGCTCAGTTGGTCAAATTGGCAAATATGCGGCTAACTTTCATTTTTTTGGGCCGATCTTTACAAATTTAAATTTAAACGGATTCTTCTATGTCCTTCAATATTTCTATATTTTATCTAAAGGGGTAGAAATATTTCTTGTCAATAATTGAAAAAATTCTTCTTGCAAGGGCTCCCGGAATCGCCCACACCCCACCCGATTTGTCCTTATATTTCCTCAGTTGAGGATATTTAAGGAAGGTGAGTGGGTCTGTCAGCTGGAATATGTAGAAAATCAGTGAAAAAATTGGGAAAATCGAAAAAATCGATCATTTTTAATGATTTTTTTACATTTAAAAGGTGACAAATCTCCGCCACGTTCAAGCGGTGAGCTGTTTTTTAACTTTTCACTTCTCTAGACCTTCTGAAGAGATGTGGGGGCTAAAGTATTCCTTTTCATCCCTCCAAATTTTTTTTTTTTACGTAGGCCCTCGAAAGTAATTGTCTGGGGTGGTGTAATAAAGTAAGGGCCACCCCCGAAAACGATACAAAGCTAGGGAAAAACGAAGGTCAATATTTGGATTCAGGAGGTCATTTTACTTAAGATCTAGAGGAATTTTCTCGGGGCTTTTTTTCTTGTTGCCAGTGTTATTAGTTTGGCTTAACTAGAAGTGAAAATACTTGAACGTCATGGTCAACTAGCTGCCCAGAGGGCAAGTTGGACACTTTCATGGAAGCAACAGCCCTAAATGTCGAAATACGTATCGTTTACCAATAAATAATATTTTGAAACATATGATCTAGTATTTTTAATTTTACATA
>JAKCPI010002787.1:0-16746 GCA_023213315.1 Euborellia annulipes
AATTAAATAAGAATTTTTTTCAAACAGTGAATTTTGGTTATTAAAAAAAAATGTTAAATTTTAATTTATTTTAATTTATTCGATTGATTATCGAAATTTCTGGCCTTATCAGTTTCCTAAATAGGGAAAACTTAATGGCTTTTGTACAGTCAGTTTCAATATTAACCGCCACCCCTAGAGGATATTGTCGTGAACTTAGGCAACCAGAGCAGTAATTGTTGTCTCAAAAAAAAGTATTTCCACTGCAATATTAAAAAAAGTTTTGACTGATGATGGCATTAGTAGAAGAAAATCCGAACTTCTCAACACTTTTTTCACACGTCTCACTTTTTTTAAGAGTTTTATTTACAATAATAGGAACTCGCATATTGGCTGCCAACTCTTCTGTCCTGTATCAATTAAACAAAGTTTATTTATTTTCTAAGCACTCTGGTTGTCTAACTTCACGGCTCTATCCTATAAGTGGCGGTTAATATTGAACTGACTGTACCTCCAACTTCTTTCAATAAAATATTAATTGTGAGCAAAAAATAAATAAGTAAAAATAAAATAAATAAATAAATTTTGTATAAATAAGAAGGATATGAAAATTTTAAATAAAGTAATTTTGGAGGACATAAATAAATATTATTAGCCATATTATTATATAGTGAATAAAGAGAATTTTATTTTATTTTTTAGCAATTGTTTCACCTAGTTCTCCGACATATTAAGATATAGTTTATATTTTTTTTTACGTATTTAGCCAGAGGCCATTACCTAAATTTTTTTTCTTAAAGACTTTGAAGTGTGGCAGGGGGTCAACAGGGTAATTTGATTTTTTTAACGTCAGGTTTACATAACAGCCTTTATATGGTGTATATATATATATATATATATATATATATATATATATATATATATATATATATATATATATTTGTTTAAAAAAAATTGTACCAAAGTACACTAACAAGTTGATTTAGTATCATTATACTTAATTAAGGCAAAAAATAAGTTAACAAAAAAACTTGAAATCTTGAGTTCGGTAATTCTTTTAAAAGAGATTAGATATTTTAATAAAATAATGGTAGAAAAAATCACTATTAAGAAATAGGATGCTTTGGGGTGATGGATTTTTTGTGTCGAATATATTTAGTTTATGACAGTCCAGTACATTAGATTTCAAGGTGTAAAATTTATAAACATATTTTATATTTACTTGAATCTAATACTTTCTCTCTATTAACATATATGAGGTGAGAGAAAGTAGGAAATATATTTATAATAATAAGTATAAGATGGCGACATACGAATATAACGGTAAAACGTATCGTGTCGTTTGAATGGCGATATACGAACGAGTGTAGAGGTTTAAAGAAATATTAATAAAATGGGAAAACATTGACCTAGTCCAGTTAAACAACACTGAAGTCTCGGAATCGTGAATTTACATTTTTGTATAATAGTACAAAGTACAAACACGTTGAAGGATTAATGATAAGTGAATAATGTTCAAAAAACTGATTGGTTCATCAGCCACAGACAACGTGATTCTATACTCCAATTGATTTTTAACTAAATTCTCATTTGCTGCAAATATCGAATGTTCAATAATTATATTATAAATAAAAAAAAAAAAAAATTATTGGTGTAAATGTTCTGAACGTATCATTTCATAAGTCAAAGGTTATCTGAATTTATTTTATTTATAAAACGGGAAGTTTGAAAATTTTTTTTAAGATAGTTAACTTACCTACATATTATATTTCCCACGAAACAGTTTTATAAGGGGTTAAAGAATGATTGGATAATTCCCAACAGGTGTAAATTGCCCCAAGAATACCTGATAAAAACTTATTTTATAATCGATGTTTATAATTTTAAATATTTATTAAAAATATGTTAAATAATCTTGAAGTCAAGAATAAAAAAATTTTTGGGCATATTAAAGAATTTTTTGTTTATTCGTTTAAGGTCTTTTCGGCATCGGAGGCTATTTAGACCCAATTTATTTTGATTGATTGGTATCCAATTCAATTGAAATAAATTTTGTGTCGCCTGGGGACGGAATGCGAACCCTTGGTACAAATGGCCAGAACACTAACCACTACACCGAGACCCGAGGGCAAAAGAAAGTCTTGAGGTAACCCTATCAAATAAAATTCTACCAACTTGCTAAGTGAAATTTTTTCTTATTATATTTACAATAAAGAAGTTGTAAATTAATTATATAATAAGCATAATTATTTACATAGCGGGTTTAAATACCACATCTTTAAACATTCTTACTAACAAATTATCATAGAATAATAATAAGAATATGAATTACGTAGTGGAAACTCTATTAGATCTTATTTCAAAAAAAATTAAATAATTTTGGCAGCCTGTAGCATTAAAAAGGTCCTAATTTAGCGGAATAATGAGAAATTCAGTCAGTATACCCTCTCTTGAAATTAGACGAACTGACAGGTGTGGATAAGTCCGATTGCAGTTACCACGTGATATAACGAGATGCTTGTCGAAGAGAAAAGAAAATGAAACCAGGACCAATTGTTGCAAATATTTCTGTTGGCCTATACATCATCAATGTACATTTTGATTAGTGATTAGAGGTCTTAACCAATAGAGTACGAAATTGAGTGAAAATAATAGAACTTGTTGTTCAATTTCTTTTTTTTTTTTCAAAATTAATAATTTTCCCCCTCAGTCTTTTTGCTCCACTTTACTAGTAAAATATCGTTGTTAAGAACTGAGTTGCAGGTAAGAAATAAAATAAAAATCTGAGTAAATAGGAATTCTTCCCCTTCGTCTTGAGTGATCAGAAATTCAATTTTTAAAAGTGGGAAAATAAATTTCCGGGAAAAACACCTCTGGAGTTTTGTTTCCTCTACCTCTCCGAGTTAGGTACCCCATTGATGAAAGGACTATTTAATATTAAATAAGACCAAACAAATTATATAAAATTATTATTATTAAATAATTAGATTAGATTGAAAGTTGATTCTATACGTCTTATATAAAAAAAAAAATTAAATAAAAAGGACTTCAATTAAAAGAATCTTTAAAGTTTATAAAGTGAATAAGAGATTAAAAGCTAAGGTGAATTTATAAAAAGAGGGAGAGAGAGATAAATAAAATATTTTATCAAAGACAATTTAAAAAGATATCTTTTAAAGAATATTTTACTTTTAAATTATCATCATCAAAATTTCTCAAATTGTTATATCAATAAAGAAATTTGAGAAAAAGTTGAGTTGAACCTTGGAAGTAAGAATAAAATAAAATTTCTGAAAGAGCTGGAATGAAAAAAATGACTGATCGAAAAAAAAAAAAGTATATTTCCCTTCGTCTTGAGGTGGTACAACAAATCTAATATTAGAAAAAAGGAGACTTACAAGGCCTAATCGAATTCCCTTTGGAATGTCTCAAAAGAAGTAGAAGAAAATTTAATTAAGATGCGGTAGGCAAGGTAGTCAGTGAGTATGCTTTACCAAAGGAAAATTATTATTTTTTAACAAGTAATTCAATTAGTCTCAATGCCATTAGGAAAAAATTTCTTTAATTCAATGTACTAATTTTACAGTTACTTATTTAAAGTTCCATACAAAAATTTACTCTATAAGCCCTATATTTCAAAAAATTTAAAATTCAAAATCAGCGAAATAAAATATTGTAGATTTTATTCGAAAACAATTTTTTCTATATTAGCGAGGCGAATAGCTGAATCAGTATGTAGTAGAAAATAAAAGGTCGAGCAGCTATGTTAATTTCTTTATTTAAGAACCCACAGCGACGTTTCGGTCGACTAGAAGATGGTCGCATAGTCGACCGAAACGTCGCTGTGGGTTCTTAAATAAAGAATTAACATAGCTGCTCGACCTTTTATTTTCTACTACAATTTTTTTCTAGATTAAAATAATTCTAATACCAATACATTTTTTTGATAGAAAATTTTATATTTCATAAATAAGTTTCATGTTCCCTTAATAATTATTATATATTAAAAGAGAAGAATTGATAAGAATTATTTTTATAAAAAAAAAAAAACACCTTAAAGGGAAGAGTATTGAATGTTGTAGGTGACATTGATTCATTTAGTTATTCATTTTGTTTATTTAATATTCCAAACATGATATTAAAAAAAGAATAATTATGAGAAGTTTCAGTCCGGAGTTTTTAAATGAAGGGCAAAGTCTAACAAATAATGCTTACAAAGTTTAAAGATACATCTTATTCCTGAGAAATAATCCTTCAATGAAGTTATGTTCAAAATCTAAATTCTATAATTTAGATTTGTTCCCCTCAAAAAATTTAAAATTTATTTAATTTGGTCACCACATCAATCAATGATTGTTGATAGAGAGAACAAATGAAAAGAATAAATAATTAAACCAATAATCTATAAAATGTTTAATTTCAAAAAATAAAAAATTCGTATTTTAACCTCGAATGATGACCTAATTTCAAACAGGATTTAAAAGAAGACAACTCACCAGAGAGAGATGATGCTAAGTGGCAAATATTAAAGGAAGACCCGAAGCCGAGTTAAGGTTAGCCTCTTTCAAGAGGACAGCGATTTGCTTGAATGTGAATGGAATGATGAGCCTGACTGATGAGAGAGGGTGATGAGGTCGGTGTTTCACTTGAGAATAAAACGACACTGAACGAAACCGCAAAAGCGATTCGAATTATATAAGTTTGGACTCAGTCTGTCTGGATGTCCTTTGCACCTCCGCCTTTATTCCCTGTGATGCCAGCATCTTATCAGTTCCCCCACCATTAAAAAAGAGACATACAAATCTTTGTGTGTGGTTGGCTGCTTGTTGACCCTTACACATTTGTTCTTATCAAATCAAGAGGATAGGCAATTCGGAATCTGATATTTTTAATATATCAAAGGCAAAATTTGTAAGAATTTAATAAAATTATATAAAAAGAAGACATATTTACCTAACAGACATATAATACAAACGGTGAAGTTTAATCTTAGATTTTTATCTATATAAATAAATAAAGGTGGGAAAAAAAAGGGGAGGGAGTGCAACAGGTTTAATGTATTCAGGACTTTGCCCGAGGCTCCCAGAGTTTGAAAGGAAAAGCCTAATTACAAAAAATCTCGATTTAATTAGACTAGACGTATCGTGTACTAGAGTACACAAACTCAGACAAAAATCTGGCTGACGTCTTTTCCATTATATGAATGATAATATTGAGATTTGTATGTTACAAAAAATGAGCAATTTCAGATTGAAAATAAAAATAGATAGATCTTATCCAAATTGTGACTGAGATGTTTATATAGAGAAGGATAATTGTGGCTGCTCCTGCCCACAATTATCCATCTCTAAAAATACAGTAGTTGGAATATTTATAATCTATTTAGAAAGTGAAAAAAATTCTAAAAGCAAAAATATATGAAAATTGAAAGAATATGGAGGAAGGGGAATTTTGCGGTTTATACTATAAGTGGATATTTGCTTTAATTAACCAATAACTTCATTACTAGGGTTGAAAATTGTTTTTAATAGTACTTAAAAAGAAAATATAAATGTTATTATAAGTGCTCTAAAATACGGCGAAATTTTTTTTTTAATTATGAATAGCGAATATCTCAATGTTTGGCTTAAAACTAATTCAGTTCATCAAATAATAATATTTATTTCTTAGTAGAGGGATAGTTGAAGGGAGAAAATCAAGAGTTCAGTTCAAATCAGCAAGCTTAAGATGCTTTTTTAATAAAATATTAATATATATAACGCCCTTGATCAATGGCTCGAGTTAAGAGCTTTAGCTTCTGGTGCCGAAGGTAAAGGGTTCGCATCTCAGCTCAGTCGAAAAAAATATTTCAATTGAATTGAATACCAATCAACTGAAATAAATAGGAACGGAGTCTAAATGGCCTCAGATGCCAAAAAAGACCTTGAAAGAATTGTTTTTACTTTCTCTTACCTATGTATATATGTAATATATATATAGAGAGAAAGTATTGGATTCATGTCAAAAATTCGATGTCGAGATTTTGATGGATCTTCACGTTTTGAGGTCCCCTGAATCCAAAAAAGTGGTTTTCGCGACATGGTCTGTCTGTGTGTGGGTGTGTGTGTGGGTGTGTCTGTGTTCAATTTTAAGCATGAAGGAATTGAGCTATGAGGCTGAAATTTTATATTTAAGTTAAACATCCTCCTGGACCGGAAAAATAAGCTTTTAATCAAAATCGGCCAAAGAGTACTAGTACTTTACTGATGTACTTTTTCAGTTTTTTTCGATTTTCTCAAAATTTGCTCCAACGATTTTTTTTTAAATTCAAAAATCAATCATTTTTTAGATGCTCTTTAAAATGTATATTCTCATTTTGCGATTGAAATCTTCTGAAGACCACTTTACTCTTGTATTTCATAGGGAAGATAGGAGAAATGGTTGCCATGGTAACAAAATATAAATATTTTCCCATACTTATAAATTTTACATCTGAATTCATATGTTCCGTACTGTCGGGAACTAAATACATGTCGACACAAAAAATCTGGTGTGACAAGCACAGTACACAACTTTCGATTACCGAAGGTAAGAGAAAGTTGTGTGCTGTGGCCAGTCACACCAGATTTTTTAATATATCTTATCTTATACCATTAAAATGTATTTGTTTGTATGTAAGCACATCATTTCTCGAAAACGGCTCAAACGATTTCTTTCAAATTTTAAATATATACTATGATCGGCACCAATATAAAATTGCGTTAGGTCTCATCTTTGGGAAAATGTGGATACTACCCACATAGCACTGTAACCAAAAATCGGACATTTCGACGCCGCAGGGACGTTCTGCGATGTCCCAAAGTTGCAGCATCGTCCCTTCGACGTCTAAATGTCCGCTTTTTGGTTGCAGTGCTATGTGGGTAGTACTTTACTGATGTACTTTTTTAGTTTTTTCCATTTGCCTCGAAATTCGCTTCAACGATTACTCTCAAATTTTAAATATTTACTATTTGTGGTATACAAAACAAATTACCCTAGGTCTCGTATTTGGGAAACTTTAAATACTAGTACTTTACTGATGTAGTTTTTTCAATTTTCTCAAAAATTCTCTCAGATTTATTTCAAATTTTAATTACCAATTTTACCAATATTAATTTAAGCTATGTTTTGTCTTTGGGAAACTTCGAGTACTAGTACTTTACTGAAATACTTTTTAGGATTTTTACGATTTTATAAAAAAAAAAAAACACCGTGCTCCAGCTGACTTCTTTTATTTGAAAAATTTTTTTTTTAGATTGAAAGAAAAAATTTATCTAAATAATTATATATTATATAATATACAATATGATTCTTTTAATTAAAAAGACCCCCAACATTCTGCTGAAGCGAAGTAAACTTCCAGATTTTTTCCATTAATTTGTTTGTTCTATTTATTAAAAAAAAAAAAAATCTTTATGACTAAATATTACGAAATGTTCATTATTTTTTTTTTTTTCTTTTCAAGGTAAATAGGAAATTTTTATTTTAAATAAATAGGCCTATAGTCAATTAAAAAATATTAATTATAATTTGTGAAAAGATAGAAAGCTCTATTTAAAATGTTCTTTGAACTTAATAAGAAACTCAAAACTGTTAAGAAAGATTAAAGAATAAAAAGATTTCTTGTAAGTGAGGGGCAGAGAGAGATCTATCGAACCCTTCCATTCGAAAGTCCATCAAGTTTATCGCTTTTCTAATACAAAAGAAATCATTATTAATTTATCACTTCCTTTAGAAGAAAAAAAGGAATCTTTTTTCATGAAATTGAATGAATAATTTTTCCAAAGAAAAAAGTAGGTAAGAAAAGCTGAAATTATTTATTAATGTATAGAATTCCATTATTCATTATGTGGTCAAATTAGTACCCGAAGAAATGAGAATAACAAAAAAAAAAAGTAGCATAGCATGTTAAACCCCACTCCTCACCAATCCTCTTTAATTCTTTACGAGATTAGATATTTTTAAAATTCATCTAATTCACCCGGAGGCAAATAATTCGACTTTAATGTGGTCGTGTGTTTCTTATTGCTATTCGTTTCTCATTTTAACAAAAGAATAGGAGAGAGGGGGGGAAAATAGAGTGTAAAAGAGAGAGAGAGAGCCTTTGAATCTAAAAAGACGAAACAAAAAAATGTTGATTTTTAAAATAAAACCTTTTGAAATATTATACAAAGAAAAAGAAAGAAGGAAAAAGTAAATATGATAATTTTAATAATTTCATTGATAAGAATTCTCTATGAGATTTTTAATGAGAAGACCTCATTAAGAATATTAATAATTTGTAATATGAATTTTATACCATTTATTTTCTTTAAAACCAAATAGATTAGAAGGCCATATATTCTTATCACTTTATCTCTCTTCTTTTTTTTCAATGATAGTGCTTTCTTTTTTTTTTTTTTTTTGTTAGGGGATGATAAGTAAGATTAAAGGGACATGGAGTCGCTTGCGATTGGATCTAATCAGCCAAAAGCGCCTAACATCTTTCAAAAGTAACGGATGAACGAGATTTTTTGTCTCACTGACCTTTTAATATTTTACAATTTATTTCTCAAAGACTATTTTGGTAGCAAATTGTATAATAAAAATAATCAAAGGTAGGCAATTTATTAAAAGCAATTGATTTTTAGAAATTATCCTAAGGTTTCTGAGGTCAATAGGGTTATACATTTTCAATATATATTATTAGACCTATTAATATCGGTAGCTATCGGGGGACGTCCCGGGTCTAGGGGCCATCAATCCTATCCGTGCTTTGAGATTGCTTAACAGCAACGATCTTTATGACTGTGGGTCTTCTTTGCTCCCTGGCTAAAAATAATTTTAGTTTTTTTTTTCATCCAAAAAAGCATCTATTGGCCTTAGTGGCCTCATTTGGGGGGGGGGGGCGGGGTGGGCAGTTGCTCCCCCCCAAGAGCTCTGATTTTTTAAAAATCTTATATTATTCTAAATAAAACCTTCTATATATATCTACCAGTATACAAACTGTACAAAATTAAACAAATTAAATATATTGCCCGGGGGGGGGGGGTTAAGTATAACTCTAACTAGGTTTGGGATTTCTTGGGACGAGGTTTTTACGGATGGTATGTTTATATATAATCAAATAAATTATTAAATATTTTTAATAATTTATTACTGCTTTTGATGTATTTTTGATTTTCGGCCCAATCAACATTTTTTCGATGATATGTAAAGAAATACTTTAAGTTAAAGAGGTCACCAAAATATTATTTTAAGTTATCGAGGGCTATGCTCAAATATATGTTATAAGGTTACAGTTTTTTTTTTAAGTAATAGAGGTTTTACGCAGTCAGAGGGAAGGAATTGGTCAAAAATATTTTTAAGTTACGGAGGTTTTGAACTTAGCGAGGTTTAACTTATTTAGGTTTTATTTATATATAAGTAATTATAGTAAGCGAGAGGTTTTAGTAAAAGTTACGGAGGTTTTGAATTAGGAGGTTTAATTATTTAGGTTTATTATATAAGTAATTATAGTAAGGAGAGGTTTAGTAAATGAAAAGAGCCTCTATTATTAAATAAACTCTTTGTTCAGGATGTTTCGGAATAGATTTTTTACCGGGCCATTTAAACACCTAGAAAAGGCAGGTTTAGATGTCAAACAGTCCAATTGGGCATTAAAGGTGAGGACATCTCACTTTACGTTCAATTATTGAATGATTTTCTTCTCTAATAATATTTTTTTAATAAAATTTATATCAATTAAATTCTCTTGTTGAAAATCAATGCCTGTCTGTCTATACGATCAGTAAACGCAATCAAAATAGCAAAATTTCAAATCCGATAATCCAATCCAATTCAATTAGACTTGAGTAACGAGGGCATGGTTAAATAATGAGATGAAGGGCAAAGTATACTTTAAATCTTGGATGACTTATAAAACAAAAGTTTGTTCCCAAATGATATACGTAGATATTTCGTCAATGTCTAAATAGCCTCAAATTGAAAAAAAATGTGACCAATATTTGTATAGAGAATGAAATTAATAATATTGGTATCCAATGATAATAAATAGAATAATAGGAATTGTTTAATGAATTGCAGACATATTTAATTAAATTTATTGAAAGCAATTAACGAATATCGAATATAATTTGAAATTAACACATTATTAGAAAGGCTTGCTTAGAATTTTTTTATTAAATACTGTCATTTCCATTTAAAAAAATCATGTAATTAAATTAAATTAAATTTTGTAAAGGGAAATAATTATTTATTTCTTTTTATTTCCCCTTTCGGCAGTTAGTCATTGGGGTGAATGAAATAAATATTATTTTGTAAAGGGAAATAATTATTATTTTAATTAAATTATTTAATTTATCTGTTCATGTCTCATGTTGAATGAATGTATCGTCTGTTCAGTTCAAGACTGGTCTAACTCAAAAAAATGCAATTTTAAGTTTTTTGCACAAATTATTTTCGAATTGCCTCTATTATCTTTGTGCAAGTCCGTTTCTTAAACAACTTAGTGGATCACCAGTATTTGTATTAGTTCGGGATCATAATGTTATTATTATCTGTTCTTGTGGTTTAAAGAAAAACAAATTAAAAATCTGGTGTGACTGGCGCACAGCACACAACTTTCTCTTACCTTCGGTAATCGAAAGTTGTGTTCTGTGCTTGTCACACCAGATTTTTTGTGTCGACATATATTTAGTTTCCGCCAATATATTAGAATTTAAGATGTCAAATTCATAAGTATGGGAAAATATTTATATTTTGTTACCATGGCAACCATTTCTCCTATCTTTCCTATGAAGCACAAGAGTAAAGTGTGCTTCAAACAAATTTGAGGGCAAAACGAGAATATACATTTGAAAGAGCATCTAAAAAATAATTGATTTTTGAATTTTGATCAAAATCGTTAGAGCGAATTTTGAGAAAATCGAAAAAAACTGAAAAAGTACATCAGTAAAGTACTAGTACTCTGGCCGATTTTGATTAAAAGCTTATTTTTCCGGTCCCGGGGGGTGTTTAACTTATATATAAAATTTCAGCCTCATAGTTCAATTCCTTCATGCTTAAAAGTGAACACAGACAGACAGCCAGACACACACACAGACAGACAATGTCGCGAAAACCACTTTTTGGATTCAGGGGACCTCAAAACGTGAAGATCCATCAAAATCTCGACATCGAATTTTTGACATGAATCCAATACTTCTCTCTCTCTATATATATATTACATATATACATAGGTAAGAGAAAGTAAAAATAAATATATAAAACAAATTTTAAATGAGACAAGATTCAAATTTTTATATATTAAATATGATGATATATTTAAATATGATATAACTCGGGTAACTCGTGGTCGCCATTCACATATTCAAGAGAATTGTTATTAATTTTTCAATAGCCAAATAGCCTAGTTTCAGTAAAAGAGACAAGCTAAATAGAAATTATTATGTTCTGCTGTATAATGAATATTCTCCACTTCCGACCCCCCCCCCCCCATACAACGCAATAAATTCCTTGAGACGAATCAAATAACAGCAGCTTTTACCCTAATCTCACTGATGCCAATAGCAGGTATAAACAGGCCTCGAGCAAAGCCTCTAAGCATTGCATATGCCAATTGAATGGCTCAATGCCAACAAGCCCAAAATGTAAATAAATAATCCTGAGTTTGACGAGAAAATTTATTTATTAATCTGTATCCTTTTTCCTTCTAGTAAATTAACAAAAATGTTAAATTTTGTGTGTATAACAAAATATCCGAAAATTAAAACTAAATGTGAAGGAATGAATTAAATAAATGAATTTTTCTACTAAGACCAGTTATCATCAAGGCCGCCGAGAGTCTTGAGAAAAATGGGGCATGTTTATTAATGGAAAATAATTTTTAAATTGCCTGAAGAGAACACGCCCAAAGACTAATCATTTTGGTTGCCTAAGCTAAAGGTTTCACTCTACACTCAGGCACTTGTAGCGCCCACTGTACCAGTAAAAAATATTAATTAGGCCTACTGTTAAATAACTAAATAGATAGTTTATTGAAACACTTGAGATTTCAAACTAATATAAAGCGCTAGCCACTCACTTCCGTTTTGTCGCCTGTTTACCACTCCCTCTCGCTGATTGGTTAGAGTGAGAGGAAGCGGAGTTAGAGAGAGAAATTTAAAATTTCCAAACAGTGTTTTGTATGGAAAAATTATTTTATATCAATATAAGATAGAAGTTTATAGTTCTAAGGATTAATTAAAGATGTGAGCGAAAAAAAATCAGGTCTGATATTTATTAAAAGGTGATAAAATAAGCCAAGCATAGAAAGGTAATATCAAGAAATGGTAGTCTAAAAACAAACAAACATATTATGGATTCGAGAATTTTTCACATTGTAAGTTATATTATCTAATAAATTTCCACAAACAATTCAATAATAAACAGCAAAATTGATCCATTGTCAAATCCATTAACAACCTTTCAAATCATTATGAAGATAACAAGAGATGGGCATATCTCTTGAGTTGTCATTGTCGAAGACATGTTCGCAACTGTCATCAGAGCTATTTATAATAAAGGCAAATTAATTTTCTGACTATTTTATTGAGAACATTAATATTTGATTTAAAATTAAAAGATAAATATAATTTTCAATACACCTGACGCTCCTATGTTCACCGTAAATAATTAAATAAAAAATGTTATATTGTGAGCCTATTAAAAAAATTATTCTCAATGAATAAGTTGTCAAAAAAATTGTTTTCTTTCTTAAGAGTATGTTTATGATTAAAGAGAGCTCTTTTGTTTTTCACTTCATTAATTTATTCGATATTAATTTTAATAATGCTTTGAACCCTGGCACTGAGGTAGAGGCCTCGCTTCTCGTGTTAAGAGTTCGATTCGAGAGACAAAAAGTAAAAATGTATTTAAATTATAGGTATATTGATTTAAATTAACGGCGTAGAGTTGCTTGAGGGCTATTGGGGTGGGATATAATATGCCAAAAGAGGGCGTTGTAGAGGATTTGTTTAAATAAAAAATGGAAAAATTCCGTATGCCCAGAATGCGAACCTACACAGGAAGTCGACATCCTAGCCCGCTACACCCGCGAGCCACCAAATTTATATAGATGAAATGCCTAGATTTTTATTTATTCCAGACAAAAATATTTTAAGTCGTGAAGAAAAAATATGACTTAGGACGTTTTTGTTTATATCGATCATTCATTTGTGAACTTGACAAAATTAATGTATTTAAAAACATTGATTAATAATTAAAAAAAGCAAGTTTAATTAAATATAATCACATTTTATAACTTGTGTGATTTGGTTTCATTTATTTTTTTGTTTAGATTGTTTTTTTTAATATTACATAATGGAATTCATTTATTATTTTTTTATTTAAATAAATTAACCTTGATTTTCAAATATATTATATTTTTTTGAGATAATTGCAAGGGCACGATTGATTGAATATCATCATACTTATATATAAAGCCCTTAAACCGGTGTCAGATGTGTGAACGCACCAATCAGGCCTCAGCGATGCCTCAGGGGCAGCGCTGATTGGCGAAATTCAGAGAGGGCGGGGCGGAGTCGGAGAGGCAAATTCAAAATTTTTAACTACTAAACGCGTACGAGACGCCGCACATAGAGAGTATTTGTTCAATAAACCGGACAAAAGTCGAAATCACTAAGTTACTCAAAAGTCGCAATAAAACTCATTGTTTCTCAAGCTAGATAACCGGTGCAAACCTTTTTAAGGTAGCCTTAAAAATTCCATGGCTCTACACATGTTTACATACGAGCAGTCGGAACTCAGTCAATATCTAGATCGCATCTCTTTTATTCTAGGCTGCTTCGATTGTGCTAATAGTTTGTATTGCTCTAGTATTTCCGTGTGAATGTTTTACAAGAAAAAGCTTTTGAATATTGCAGAAGGAGGTACGTACTATATTTTAAAACATAAATCTGATTCATTTGCAGTCAGAATTTTACATTTACAAACCATTTTACGAAGCCATAATTTTGCCATACATTTTTAGTTCAATTTTCAGACGAAGCATTTTTGCTTTATGTGCATCTGTCGGGCTATAATTTTATATACAGTCTTAAAATATAGTTATTTGACTATTATATACCATTCTTACATCTTCCTAGTCCCCCATTTTGTTTTACAGTTACTTCAAATTAATGAGTAAAAAAAAATGAATTATTTCAAGTAAAACAAAATGTCGGACTTAGGGATGATGTAAGTGTGCTATATAATAGTCAAATAACCATATTTTATGGCTATATATAAATAATAGCCAGAAAAGATCAAACACATAAACAAAAATTCTTTTGTCTGATAATTAAACTAAAAAAGTTATGCCAAAAATTTTGGCTTCGTAATATAGTTTGTAAACGTAAAATTCTGACTGAAAATGAATCAATTTATGTTTTGAAATACAGTATCTAAGTAGTAGTAGTAGCTAACCTCAGAATTTACTATTTCCTTCCAAAACTTGGGGGGCGGGGGCGGTCCCCCATTGTCACCCCCCCCTAAAATAGCTCCCTGTTTATGGCTATCTTAGAGGGACCGGTTATCTGTTGAATAGCTTGAGGAACAATAATTTTATTACGACTTCTTGAGTAACTTAGTGATTTCGACTTTTGTCCGGGCTTATTGAACAAATACTCCCATAAAGTGCGCCGCCCGCCAGGTCCAAAGGTTGATTTCCACTAAAATATTTTTTTAATATTTTGGTATAATATTTTATATCTTCATGAAGTAATATGAAAAGCACAAACTATTTCAAATACACTCTCCCCCAAGAGTTGTTGCCACTATAGTGCTAAACCATATTGCCTGCCATTTTTAGCTTAAAAATAAATATAAATAAATGATAGATAGTAATTGTTAAAAATCGAAATTTTGGGCTTCTGCCAGATTCCTAAATAATTTATATGAAGCTAGACTAAATAAAATTAGAAGAAATATCAGCTTTAACTGGGGGTAACTCGTGGTCGCTATCCAAGTCCAAGTTCCTGAGTAAAGGCAAACTACTTATTACTTTTTTTTTAATTTTAATTCAAAATATTTGGTAGATTTTTTAATATAATTATTTTAATTAATTTTACGGAGAGCAAACACTGTCTTTTGAATCAAACAGAATTTATTATTATTTTATACTCAGAATTAGGCTGAAGTTTTATAAATTACCCCAGAAGGCTCGGCCGCCCCCCCCCCCCAGAAAGCTACCTGCCCAAGAAAAATTGAGAAAATATGGGGCTTTCCAGGCGTCCCGGAGGATAGCTGGTCCCATGCCCCCCTCCCAGCCAAATTCTCTAGTTACGCCCATGACTAGGACTTAGTCGCTTTGACTTTTTCCCAATGAATTGAGATGAGTATAATTGGATAATTCAGATACTCATATTTATTTATTTCTAAAATCTTGGTTTATTTTCAAATCAGCGAATTATAACTGATAAAAATATTTCCAGATTTTATAATCAAATTTAAGCATTTGTAAACAAATTTTTGGCCTTTTCATATTTTTACAGATTGCTCATACATCATCACCATTATTATTATGATATGTCAAGTGAAAGTTCTAAAATAGTATTTTATAAAATAAACATGAATATAACAGGTGGAGTTCTTACTAAAAAAAAAAAAGATTAATAGGCTAACAGGACATTGAAATGAAGTGTTTTGTTTTATTGAATAATTAATTATAATTTTAAATTCATATCTAGTTACACTTAATTGTTTATTTAATTTTATTAAGATTTACGAATATAAACGCCATAAAATTTAATTTGAGTAGCATTAACGTAATGTTTTGGTTGTAATTAGGTTAGTCATTAGAAGAAAAGATAAGAACGATCATTAACCTAATTAAAAAAAATAGTCAACATCGTTGTCGTTTTTACTTTCTCTTACTTATATACAGTATGTATATTTTTTTAAGGAGGGAGGGGGGTTAACTCCTTGCTTGGACAATGAGAGCAATATCACCGAAACCAAGATTCAAACTGTCAAAGTGTAATAGTCTTTATTTTATAGTATATCCAGAAAAATCATTTTTTCAACATCTGATCCGATCAATGTTAAATGTTTTTGTTTTATCGTAATTAGAAGGACCTATATGATAACTTGAATAAAATTTAAGATTAAATTTTTGATATTTTATCTCTAAAATAAATAGATATCTTCAAAAATCATCAACTAACGGTCTCTAATTAACTAGTCTGTAAAATTACTCTTCATAATTCCAATCATAAGCGTAGCCAGGGGGGGGGTTTTGGGGTTCACACCCCCCCCATGGGACCCAAGCCATGACTAGATATTTAGGCTCTATAATACAAATTATATTTCATATAGGGTAAGAGAAAGTAGAATATAATAATTTACTCTAGCTAAAAAAAAAAAAAAAACCACAATGATTTATAAATAACCTAAAATAATCTTAAATTTTTTCAAATTTTTGAAAAAATTTTGAACCCCCATCAAAAATTTCTGGCTACGCCTATGATTCAAATAATGTAAATAATTCAATTCCCAGAGTGCAACATACATATTTTAATGAGATCAAATCATCACTTAAGGTGCGCGTCTCGGGGTGGTAATTTTGGGACTTTCCAGCGGCCACAATTTTGAAGCTATCGACCTCAAATTTTTTTTAAATTAAAGCTATTTAAAATATCTCTACAAATAATAGAAGCCCTTTTTTTTTTGATTTTTTCGAAAAAAAAAATTTTTTTTAGATTAATCGCATTAAATAAATGATATTAAAAA
>JAKCPI010002790.1:0-12922 GCA_023213315.1 Euborellia annulipes
TTTCCCATCATCAAATTGTATTTGTCCCCGAATTGTTAAAAGGGCACAATTCACTTATTATGTATAAATAACGTTTTCCCGAATCGTCTCGTTAATTGTAATAAAAAAAGGAGGCTTTAATTTTTGGCTTGTCCTACTCCCTTCCTTGTATTTGAATATTGTACACACAATATAGAATCTTAAACAAATACAAAATTTCATAAGAATTTTAAAAGTTTTTTTAAATGTGTAAAAAGTTAAGGGGACCCTCCTTTTGAATCGAAATTAACATACAAATCCCCATTTAACATTGGCTCTATGGAACGAAGAGCCGGAAAATGAATTTGAAAAATTTAAAATACATCAGTAAAGTGTGCTTAAAACAATTTTAACGAAAAATTTTACCGATATTCTTTTTAAAGGGCATAAAAAAAAAAATAGAAGTTGGAGATTCCGTATTTTTAATTTATAAAATTGATTTTTTTTGTATTTTCTCTCCTTTCTATTCTTAAACATCTCCATGTTAATGGGAAATCTTTTTCAATGCGTACCAATTTCACAAATGACTTTTTATCTTTTTTCTAACTATTCTATTAATGATTTTTTTTTAATTCAACCTTCAATTCTACTTTACCAATCAAAAAAAAAGCCTTTTTGTTTAAATATCCCCTCTCCCAAATGCGCTTCGTTTATTTTTAATCAAATCTGTAATCTCATAATCATCATCTAAAGGCTTAATTATTAAATTGATGTTTAATGAGGGATGAGGGTTGTGTGTGGGGGGGGGTGGGGGTTGTTCATTTAGTCACTCTCTGATATAACAACAGAGGAAATTAGAGAGCATTATTAGAAAAAAAATCTGGTGTGACTGGCGCACAGCACACAACTTTCTCTTACCTTCGGTAATCGAATGTTGTGTACTGTGCTTGTCACACCAGATTTTTTGTGTCGACATGTATTTAGTTTCCGACAGTAGGGTTCATTCGATTTTCAAGATGTAAAATTTATAAGTATGGCAAAATATTTATATGTTGTTACCATGGCAACCATTTCTCCTATCTTTTCTATGGAGAACAAGAGTAAAGTGGTCTTCAGAAGATTTCAATCACAAAATGAGAATATACATTTTAAAGAGAATCTAAAAAATAATTGATTTTTGAATTTAAAAAAAAATCGTTGGAGCAAATTTTGAGAAAATCGAAAAAAACTGAAAAAGTGCATCAGTAAAGTACTAGTACTCTTTGGTCGATTTTGTTCAAAAGCTTCGTGTGACGTCCCATGGGGGTGCCTAACTTAAATATAAAATTTCAACCTCCTGGCTCTTTTCGTTCTTGAGATATTTTGTTCACAGACACACAGACACACACACAGACACACAGACAGACCATGTCGCGAGAACCACTTTTTTGGATTCAGGGGACCTCAAAACGTGAAGATCCATCAAAATCTCGACATCGAATTTTTTGACATGAATCCAATACTTTCTCTATATATATATATTACATATATACATAGGTAAGAGAAAGTAAAAAAAAGTTCCAACTCTTAATCAGCTGAAGGTTTTGCAGTTTTTTATTAAATAAAAATACTTTTTTTGTGTGAACTAGTGTATATTTATTTAAGCCAATACATGTAATATAATTTCAATTGCATTTATTATTCTTCTCTCCTACAAGCTGCGGTCCCCCCCCTTCACCCCTCTCGAGCTGGCTTTGTTTAAAGTACGCTTTACTGATGTGGTAGCATTCTTAGCTCAGCGCCATCTATGATTCGCGTGGTCAAGTTTGCAACTTAGGTTCTAAGGTAAAAAAAAATCTGGTGTGTCGCACAACTTTCTATTACATTCAATAAGGTAAGAGAAAGTTGTGTACTGAGTTTATCACACCAGATTTTTTATTATTGTTTATTTTCTTCTACATCTCAACAGTCAAAACACTTTTGAAATTGATGAATTTATAGAAATGCAGGTGGTCTAACCAAAACCGAAAAACATGGCAAATGGTCTACGAGACAAAAAGTTTGGGGATCTCTGTATAAGGGCGTAACTAGGGGGTGCCGGGGGAGGCTGCCTCCCCCCAGAAAGCTACTTGTCCCAAAAAAAAATTAAGAAATATGATAAAACTTAAAGCCAAAGTGCACGGGTTCGAACCCCATGCACGAGAGAGAATATTTATCTAAATCATTTGGATACCCCTCTAATCTAAACTGACGTGTATCGTTAAGGTCTATATGGCCTAATATGCCGAAAAGAGTTTAAATAAAACAAAATGTACTTTGATATTAGTGTAGTTTCGGTTCGAATCTAAACCTTTTATCCCTTAAATATGCCCGTTATTGTGGTCCACTTTCTCATCACATGTTCCCTTATATTCATTAGCTCCCTCTCTCTCTGACTTTTCCTTTTATTTATTTACGCAGCTACTATATCACTTATATCTTATGCTAACAAACCAAATTTATTATCAGTAATAAATCGAGTGTGAAACACACACACACACACACAGCCTCCTCCGCACCGTTGCTTTTTTTTGAATGATCTCTCCATATATCGTTTTTCAATTAAGGTCATATGCAAAAAAAAAAAAAAAAGAAAAAACAAATTAATCTTCCGCCAACAACTTTTTAACAACAAAGAGACAGATTATCGATGCCTAGGAAACAATAAAGTTCTTTTTTTTTTTTAATTTCACAAAAATAATAATTTATCATTGATGAATGAGAATGTCGCTCTCTATTCTCATTTATTTATTTATTTGTTTAAATAATTAACAAAAAAAAAAAAAAAAAAAAAAATGGATTTTATAATAAATGATATTACCAATTGTTTTTTTTTTCACGCATTTAATTTACACTTCTATAATTATATGAGAGAAAAAATACAAATCCATTCTGTTTTGTGAATAATTATTGAAATGTTTTATATTCAAGTGTTAAGGGGCCTCGGGAGTGAAGTGGTTACGCATGTTTTTCCCGCTAAGATGGCGTAGTGTATCATAAAAAGTATGCCCAAAAATCAAGTAATTCAAAAATTTGCCAAGAGATGTCAGAATGGTAGCTAATAATATTTAAGGCATTTGGTTGATTTTCATTGATCTTTAAACAATAAATACTTTATAAATGTTATTATATATTATGTATCATACTATATTATAATTGCCTAAGACCGTGTCCGATGTGTGAAACAACCTATTGGGCCTCGGGGATGGCGCCATGGTAACAAAATATTATTTTCCCCCCTTTTTTATGTTTTTTTATTTAATTTCTATTTTCAATCTTAAAATACGGGGGTAATTTTTTGTGTTGGGGGCGGGGGGGGGTCAGGAGAAGATTCTTTACAAAAAATTCTTACGTTCATAATTAATCACCCCCAAAATTATTTCTTATAAAAAAAAATGAAAAGGGAAAATGTATCTATCTGTATGTATATAAGTAGGCGAGCAAGGGGGTCCAGGGGCGCGGCCCCCGCCCAGAGGCGACGCCCGCCGGAGGGGGGCCTTGCGTTTTTTTTTTATAAAAGCATAAAAATATATAAATATAGGCCAGATATAAGCCAAAAGGGGATCAGATGTTAGACTAGCCTGCCATCTATTGCAAGAATGCTGAACTAATTTGACAGTTGAATTTTAAATAAATAATCTAAGCTTATTTTAAAAATTTATTAATTAATATGTGATTAATAATAACAATAAATTCATTTTTAAATTAAAAAAAAAAAAATAAAGATTATTGGGACTGATTGTTTTTTTGTATTTGCTTGATAACAAAAAAATTAATTACGATAATTTTTTAATAAGTCATTAAAAAAATTATAGCTCAATGTCCCAATAATCTCTTATGAATTTAATTCATTAAAAAAAAACTGCATTGAAAAATTCCTTATAATAGTCTAGTTTTTTTTAAAGTACGTTTAGACGTCGCTCCTGAACGCCCTTAAGGGGCTTCAGGAGGCAAAGTTGTTTGCATGTTTTTTGTGGAAGTTGCCGAAAAGACTGTGTATGTAAAGCATCAGCAAAGTACTAGTACTTTTTGACAGATTTTGTTTAAAAACTTCATGTTATGTCCCAGGCGTGTATCTAACATAAATATAAAATTTCAACCTCCTATCTCTTTTCGTTCTTGAGATGTTTTGTTCACAGTCACGCACAGACAGTCAGACGCACAATGTCTCGCTAAAAAAAACTTTTTTTGGATTAAGGGGGGACCTCAAAACGTGTATATTCATCAAAATCTCGACATCGAATTTATGACATGAATACAATATAATAGTATTTTAGCTTTGGTTTGAGATCAGAAGTAACTGAATACTTTACCAAAAGGTTTTGATTTAGTTCCGGGGTTTTATATTTTTAAAATAAAATTATTATTGACGTGAACTCAGTTTCTTTTTGACATGATCGCAATACTTTCTCTCTATACTAGTCGTGGATTTCTATAGAACATATACATACATACATCAAGGGCGGATCCAGAGGTGTTTCTCGGGGTAAGGTGAGGGGGGAGGGTAATCTGGTGTGACTGGTCGCACAGCGCACAATCTTTTCTTAATTTCGGTAATTTAAAGGCGCATTCTGTACTTGTTTGCCAGAATATAAATACAAATCAAATTTTTAAGTATTAATTTTTAAAATTTTACATTCAAAATAAATTTTTTTTTTTTTTTTAATATTTTTTTTTAAATCTCAGGGGGGGGATAATTACCCCCCTTTACCCCCCCCTTGTATCCGCCCTTGATACATACATTTTTCCCATTTCATTTTTATATATATAGATAGCCTATATATAGTTAAGAGAAAGTAAAAATGAGTCACTTGCATGAATCTAACTCATAGAGCATTCTGTAGAACGTGAGTTCAACTCCCGCGAGTGCCTCATTTTTTTCTATTTATGAGTTTAAGTTAAAAAGAAGCTATTTTCTAATTTTCCCCATCCGATTGAGAATAATTTACTAGTTGAAATAAATCTATACTATTATATAAGGGCACAATCTCTGTCTGTCTGTCTGTCTGTCTGTCTGTCTGTCTGTTTGTAACGCATAGACTCCGAAACTACTGGACCGAATTTTCATGGAGTTTTTTTTAATGGGTAAGGGAATTTTCGGGGGTGGTTTTAGGCTATCATTATATCGAATTAGGGGTAGGTATGTGAAATTAAAATTGTCAATTTCAGTTATCAACTTTCGTTTTTTACTTTCTCTTACCTATGTATATATGTAATATATATATAGAGAGAAAGTATTGGTTTCATGTCAAAAATTCGATGTCGAGATTTTGATGGATATACACGTTTTGAGGTCCCCTGAATCCAAAAAAGTGGTTTTCGCGACATGGTCTGTCTGTCTGTCTGTCTGTCTTTTGTGTGTGTGTGTGTGTGTGTGTGTGTGTGTGTGTGTGTGTGTGTCTGTGTGTGTTCAATTTTAAGCATGAAGGAATTGAGCTAGGAGGCTGAAATTTTATATTTAAGTTAAACACCCCCCGGGACCGACAAAATAAGCTTTTAATCAAAATCGGCCAAAAAGTACTAGTACTTTACTGATGTACTTTTTCAGTTTTTTTCGATTTTCTCAAAATTCGCTCTAACGATTTTGATTAAAATTCAAAAATCAATTATTTTTTAGATGCTCTTTCAAATGTATATTCTCGTTTTGCCCTCAAAATTGTTTGAAGCACACTTTACTCTTGTGCTTCATAGGAAAGATAGGAGAAATAAATGGTTGCCATGGTAACCGAATTTAAATCTTTTTCTTTTTATTAGATTAAAAATCAATTATTATTTAAACGCCCATTTTTTTTTTCGGAGAAAACATATCTCTCTCTCTCACAAAACTATCTTCTCTCTTTCTACGCGTTTTAAATTTTTCTACCTTATCTTCGCATTTGGCCAATGTTAATTTCCTATAGGGATTTGTATGTTAATTTCGATTCAAAAGGGGGTCCCCTTTGGAACTTTTTACGCATTTAAAATTTTTTTATCCAATTCTTATGAAATTTTGTATTTATTTACGAATCTATATTGTGTATAAAATGTCCAAATATGAGATTAAAATTTTGAAAAATAACCATAGTTTATTTGAAGCAGTCAACATTTAAAATGCAAGTTTGAAACTAAGGTGCTATCGGAAACTAAATATATCTCTTCACAAAAAATCTGGTGTGACCAGCACAGTGCACAACTTTCTCTTACCGAAGGGTAAGAGAAAGTTGTGTGCTGTGCGCCAGTCACACCAGATTTTCTAATATTAGGCCTATAATGAAAAATAAGCAATTAAAATATTTTTCATATATTTTTACTTTCTCTTACCTATGTATATATGTAATATATATATAGAGAGAAAGTATTGGATTCATGTCAAAAATTCGATGTCGAGATTTTGATGGATATACACGTTTTGAGGTCCCCTGAATCCAAAAAAGTGGTTTTCGCGACATGGTCTGTCTGTCTGTCTGTCTGTGTTCACTTTTAAGCATGAAGGAATTGAGCTATGAGGCTGAAATTTTATATTTAAGGTAAACACCCCCGGGACCGGAAAAATAAGCTTTTAATCAAAATCGGCCAAAGAGTACTAGTACTTTACTGATGTACTTTTTCAGTTTTTTTCGATTTTCTCAAAATTCGCTCTAACGATTTTGATTAAAATTCAAAAATCAATTATTTTTTAGATGCTCTTCCAAATGTATATTCTCGTTTTGCCCTCAAAATTGTTTGAACGTCTTACACTTTACTCTTGTGCTTCATAGGAAAGATAGGAGAAATGGTTGCCATGGTAACAAAATATAAATATTTTCCCATACTTATAAATTTTACATCTGAATTCAAATATTCCCTACTGCCGGAAACTAAATATATGTCGACACAAAAAATCTGGTGTGACAAGCACAGTACACAACTTTCGATTACCGAAGGTAAGAGAAAGTTGTGTGCTGTGCGACAGTCACACCAGATTTTTTTTAAGCTTTATTCTCTCATTTCAGGGTCAGTATAACGATATAGATAGGAGGAAAAGGTAATAGAAGAAATGTCAACCTTGGCCCGTATACCCGTATAATAAAAAAACTCGTATTTGCTAATTCACGTATTCACCCAGTTGGGGGTGGTCCCGAATAATTTTATTTCTGGGAGCACAGGAATACAAATAATTAAATATTGTATAATATCTATTTAATTTTTTTTTTTTACGGATAATTAGGAGAGATATCATTGTTTTTTTTTTTAGTTTTCTGAAGATTTTTGTAGAAACTTCAGCAAATAAAAAAACTGGTGTGATTGGTCGCACAGAACGCAATTTTTAATAACTTCATAATTTAATTTCATTAGGTTATTTGAAAAGTCGAATAGAAATATTATATACCGTATAATAGATAATACAGCTAAATATAAATGGCAAACTAATAATTTTAGAATAGTTGGAATTTTTAATGAATAAGTCAAACAAGCTGAACAACCTTGTAGAGGACGCCACACGTGAAAACAAGTGAAGTCATTGCAAAAGAATGAAAAGGAGTTCTACTAAAGTACGTACGTCATCGGAGCGAAAATCATTGAGCTCTTGAGAGAGGGGGATAGGTATCTAGGTAGCCAGCTAACTAAAGGAAGAAATCTTGAAATTTCCGGATTTAAACAACAATTTCGAATTATTTTCCTTATAGTGACAACACTTGCGTGCAGTGGGTAGACGATTATATCACCTCAAAAGATGAGTAATGATGAGAGATAAGTTATTGAAAAGTACAAAATATAGTCGGAAACTAAACAATTAATTAAGTTAATGTAAAATTAATAAAAATAATATCTATAAAAGTAAAAATGACTCGAAATAATAATACCACCTAATACTGTAGATTTAAGGAGAAAAAATTACGAATGATTTGGTAAAGACCTTTTGCGCCTATGGAATATGCAACATTTCATTCATTTAATCATGGTTTTTATCAATAGAAATTCAAGTATGGATAGGGACTTATTTGATGGTAGGCAATTTGAAATAAAGACGTGGAAGGGAAAAGAATAGACTTTATTATTAACACGATAGATCTTTTCGACGTTTCGGTCTTCTGACATTCATCTCTCAGAAAAAAAGATTTCGGAAAATAAATCAAATTTTATTATTTGTAATTAGAGCGTCTAATCACGTGTCAAGTATTCTCTCAAGTAAAAAGAAGTAAAAAGCATCTCTTCTATTTGACCAGGCCCTGATGAAAGAAGAAGACAAGGCCGAAAAGTTTAAAAAACAAAGCTAGATAGAAGAAAAACCAAATGATATCTTTTACTTAATTTTAACCTGGCTGACATTCATTTAATCAGGCAATCAGCAGAGAAAGGTCTGGAGAAAATTTAGGAAGAGGAAAATTTTGTCATAAAATCACGAAAAAAATATTCCAGAAGATGTAAGGTCATTTTTTGGCAAATCCGAGGTGAATTGTCTCATTAATTACCTTAGTCTTCCAAATAAATAATTACCTAATCAACTTGAAATACTCTACTTCTTCTGTCCTCGCCTTATTCCCGCGATGCGGGGTCGGCGGACCTTACTTTTTCCCTCCAACCCTATCACTCGTTTTTGCGACCGGAAAAAATAGGACAGGCCGGCCGGTCGCACGGTCTGACGCCTATTGAAAAGAGCAAGGAAGAGACAGACATACAAAGAACTGAAGGGCTGCCTGTCCCAGCTCGGGCAGCTCGTGGTCGCCAACCACGTACCCACAAATGTGGGTCCCTGAGCGAAATCAACTTAAAATACTCAAAAATCCTAATTATTTTTATTAGGATATCACTGAAAATCAAATTTTATATTTTATATCGGCGAAATTTTAAAAATAAGCCTAAATCGGGATATAAATTTATTAAATAGACTTGTTCGATAAAAGACATTGAGAAATTAAAAAAATTTTCACGTATTTTAAATTGATCAACTTAAAAAGTCACTAACCAGAAATGTATTTTTTAATTCATACAGTCACACCCAGGAGTTAGTTCTATGAGTGTCTTTTATTAAGATTGGTAAAGTTGACTATTTAATTGTCTGATATCTAGAGGGGTCAGCCCTAATAAAAAAAAAAAAATGATATTGGTTAGCTCTCTCACTTCTCCTCCCCCCTCACCCCAAAAATATTTAATTTTATCTCCAAGATAATAGAAATTAAGACATAAATACTCAGTAGAGTAATGAATATAATTAGACCAAAAATCTAAAGATTCCTCCTCAAAGATTTGAATCTCACTTCAAAAATAAAATAATCATCTGGTTAAACTGTAAGTTAAAAACCATCAAAGTTTATTTTACGTAATCGTAGCCTTCTTAATATCAAATTTCAAGATTTCAAGAAATTTTTCTTATTTTGATAGTGAATCTATTTATATGAAATGATGGTCTCATCATCGTTATTACTCCACTTTCTCTCTCTCTACATACCTTCCTACATACATAGAAATGATATTCACGCACACCCTATCCCAAATATCGATTATATCACTCACTCACTCATTCACAATCTCTTGAATCAAGTGAGTGAGTGAGTTAATATTTGCTCCATGAATATGATGAGTCAGTGCATTGTAATGAATGGGTTAGAAACGGAATATATCATTAAATGAAATATTTATCAAGTTAAATTGCATTTAAATAAGAAAAATAATTGAATAAAATTTCTTGATTTTAACCTTTACTATTCTTCTAAATCAAAGTATTATTATTATTATAAATTATTATAGTACTACTACAGTTAATTCTAATAGATGACTATAATAAAATTATATTAGATTATAGTGATTTTAATGCAAACAATTGCAAAGTCGAATGATTTATATAAAAGAGCGCATGTTCTATAGCGTAGTTGTGGAGGAGAGAGGCAATTAAAATCTTATTGTAAATCATTTCATTTATTTTTATTTTCTCTTACCTATATATATATATATATATAGAGAGAGAGAGAGAGAGAGAAATGGCTTAAATAAGAATGACTGGACCCCAAATATATATATTAATTAATCAATGGTTATCGTCAAAGTCTTATATATTCTGAGTTGCCGAAAAGACTGTGGGAGTGTTGAAAAAAAAAAATCTCAAGAACGAAAAGAGCTAGGAGTTTGAAATTTTATATTTAATTATATTATAAGGACATCGGCCAAAAAATGAATACTTTTGCGTATTATCCGTTTATTTGTAGATATTTCGATTCTAATGGTATAGAATCATCCTCAGTACAATCAACAGATGTACATAATATGAATATTTTTCATAATATGAAAATTGCATTCATGGAATGCGCAGCTGTTTTGTCATATTGGATGGGAAGAGTTAACGATTTGCAAAACATCTGTTTATTGTACTGAGGATGATTCTAAACCATTAGAATCGAAATATCTACAAATAAACGGATAATACGCAAAAGTATTCATTTTTTGGCCGATGTTCTTATAATATAATTGATCATCCTTACGGCCATCTACTAACAATTTTATATTTAAGATAGGTACCCCTCTGGGACATGATACGAAGCTTTTGAACAAATAGGCCAAAGAGTACAAGTACTTTACTGATGTACTTTTAGTTTTTTTTTTTTTTTTTTTTTCGATTTTCTCAAAATTCGCTCCAATTTTGATTAAAATTCGTAAATCAATTATTTTTTAGATGCTCTTTATAAATGTATATTCTCATTTTGCCCTTAAAATTGTTTGAAGACAATTTCACTCTTGTACTTTTTTTTTTTTAAATTTATTTAAGGTCTTTTTCGGCATCTAGCATATCTTTCGTCATTTAGACCCCATCCCTATTTATTTCAAATGATTGGTAGCCAATCAAATGAAATAAATTTTTTCTCGCTTAGGACGGGAAGCGAACCCGGGAACCCAGCAAAGAGAAGCTAATATCTTCTCTCTGAGTCACGGGTCATGGGCGACACTTGTACTTCATAAGAAATGGAGGAGAAATGGTTGCCATGGTAACAGAATATAAATACTCCATGTTTATAAATTTTACATCTTAAAATCCAATGTACTCTTTCGGAAAATAATGTTATATAACAATTTTTCGATACAAAAAAAATCTGGTGTGACAAGCACGGAACTCAATTGTCAATTACCAAAGATATGAGAAAATTGTGTGCTGTGCGACCAGTTGGGCCTTATTAGAAATATCATTTTTCAATTTTGTGACGATACTGCTTTGTTTTTTATATATATGTAAAATTTGTTTTTATGTTGATAGTAAATACAGTATGTTGTTTATTTCAGATTTCGTATGTGTGTAATTCAGGGAACGTTGTTATCGCACTTATAAAGGCAAAACAAACAATCAAATCAGTAGTCAAGGGCGATTACATATATAGAAAAAAAAATATTAAAAAAAAGCGATTGCTTTGACGTCACACCTGGATTACGCAAATGCAATGCATGTGGCGAGGTGTTATTTTCGAGCCTATCTATTAGGGTCTATTAACGAAAAAGTTACAGGGTTGTGACGTCATCTGAGGCGCAATTACTCAAGTGTTCTCTCCTCATTCCAATCAAGGTGTATTAACGACCTTTGGATTTGGATGATTTTATGAATTTTAGAGAATTTATGACTTTGCTCGAGATGGTTTTTCATCTCAACCAAAAGTGATAAAATATTAGCGCCATTTTATATGATGAGCTGGTTAAGAAAATAACTAATTTTCAAAGACTTTCTGATAAATATCGTAAAAGAGTAATATAGATATCTCTTTATGTTTGTTATTAATTTCAAAAGAAAGTATCGAAGAATAAAATATGTTTGAGATTATTCAGAACACAAAAACAATTATTTTAGACTAATAATTAAATCCGAAATATATAAAAATAGAGCAAAAATTGACCGATGATTTTATTTAAGCCATTTTGATACCAAATGGCTTAAATAAGAATGCCTTTGGACCCTAATAGATATATTTTAAAAATAACGGTTATCGGAGAAAGTCTTATATGGCCTAAGTTGCCGAAAAGACAGTGTAGCCTGTATGAGTCTATGCGTGAGTGAGAATGGGAAAAAAGAGTGAGTGTTTAAAAAAAAGAGCAAAAAATTAATTAATTGTCAAAGTAATCCAGAGCTAAAATATTTTCAGGCATTTGTTTTTTAATTCGTTTTAAGGTCTTTTTCCGCATCGGAGGCCACTATTTCTATTTCCCCTATTTATTTCAATTGATTGGTATCCTGTAGTATTATTTTGCTTATACAGAGCACGATACTCCATGTCATTGTATAATATTTACTGATATAGGTTATTAACTTCCAAGTATCATGTTATATATCCCTAGAGACAATCGGACTACCAATCAAAGGAAGTTGAGTTTGAGTTGAGTGGAGTTTGATTATAATCAAAATAAATAAAAATTGTATCGTTCAGAACGAGAGGAGAATTCTTGATCCCTAGTAGATCCCTGGGGCTCCTAACTCCTGATTCTAAAACTCTTTTTAAAATTTGTTTATTAATTACTTCTCAGGGCTTGGGGTCCCAAGCGAGAAATTTTTTAAATTGAATAAAGAAAAGGTTTAAAAAAAAACCTTAAAAAATTTTTATTTAGGTGGCATTGAATCTTTATTAAAGTAAAGTAATTCTTGCCGAGGGTTCGCATCCTGTCCCATGTGAAAAAATGTATATCAATTAAATTGAATTCCAATCAATTGAAATAAATAGGGTCTAAATGGCCTCAGATGCCAAAAAGGACCTTTAAAAAAATCTCTTGTAAATGTAGGAGTAAATTACTGAATATTAAAAGTATAAGAAAGAAACTGAATTAATCACACTAAAAAAATATACTTCAGAGAATTTCAAACCGCTCATTTTCCAAAATTTAATTGGTTTAGTTGCATAAAAGACAAAAAGAAAAGAAATCTAACTAAAAACCCAATTGTACTTATATCATGCTGTTATATATTTTCCTTCCAAAATGCATAATTTATTTATTAAAAATTTTTTGCATTTCCATTATT
>JAKCPI010002791.1:0-18156 GCA_023213315.1 Euborellia annulipes
GGTCACATCTATGTTTGCTTGAATTTTCGTAAATTTGCTAAAAACTAAAAAAGATATAAAATTGGTGTTTATTGATTCGTTATCTGCATTAAATACAGAATTTATTCGATATCTTAAATGTCTTCTACCTTTTATGTTTAATGATATTAAGCCTTCTCAAATTTTGTATCGTTTTTTGAGTATAACTCGAAAAATAATTGAGATACAAAAATAACAAAAGTAAATTCTTAATCCTCATCAAATCCCCCATATTTTCCCCGTGTCATATGTTTAAGAAGTGGTTAAATTAAAAATCTTATATTTTTAGAATTTGTATCAATTAATCGAAAACTATTAGAGATATTAAAATTTCGTATGCAAATTCTTATTCTACGTGAAAATTTATCCAGAAACGATGTATCATATGCCTTGTGTTGTGTTTAATAGATAGATAGTAGCTAGGGGCGTAGCGAGAGGGGAGGGGGGCAAGGGGGTCATCATGCCCCGGGTACTACTCACAAATGGGCGCCAAATGGTCCGCAAAACAAAATATTGCTGGATAATTTTTATTTTTATTATAATTGATTTCTGGAAAATATATTTTAAATTTATTGCCAGTGTAATATAATAATTATGTATATTTTACATATAATATTATATGGTTTTCGAATGGGGGAGGGGGGGGCGCTAAAAAGGTATTGTCCCCCGGGCGCGAGTTAAGCTCACTACGCCACTGCCCCCATTGGACCCAAGCCATGACTAGATATTTAAGCTCTATAATACAAACAATACTTTCTCTCTCTATATATTTCATATATAGGGTAAGAGAAAGTAAAAAAAAATATAATAATTTTCTCTAGTTAAAAAAAAAATAAAATAAAATAATTTTATTAAAGGAAACGCATAAAATTCGAGAAAATTCAGAATTTTCCCATTGAAAATAATTGATTTTGGTCTTGCTTTGTAAAAATTAAAGCCTGCTAAAATTGATTAAATCCCTCAAATGAAAAATAATAAAAATTATTATATAATTAAATTTTTTATATTTCATTTTAAAAGGCGAAAGATATATTTGTGTTTGAGGGAATATGTAAACAGTAATTTACACAAAGGAAATAAAACTATTATTTATTTATTTTCATTTTAAAATATCCACAAGGTTCAAGTTCAAATGCAGCCCTCGGGGCTTGGTGTAGAGGTTAGCGTGCTAACCTCATATACCAAACGTCGCGGGTTCGGACCCCAGGCAGTCCGATGATTTTTTATATAATGCGTTTGGATACCAAATGACTTATATAAGAATGCCTGGACCCCAATATGTATAATTATAAATAACGGATATCGTTTAAAGTCTTAAATGGCTTAAGTTGCCGAAAAGACAGTGCGAATGCGTGTGAGTGTGAATGAGAAAAAAGTGTAAATGTTTAAAAAAAAAAAAAAAAAAGTTCAAATGGGCAAACCATGAGTAGGGATGAAACGATACCACTGAGGTATCGATACTTTTACTCGATACAGGTATCGGTCGCAAAGTATCGAGTACCTACTCGGTATCGATTGAAAAGTATCGATACTTACTCGTATCGGTCAATTTTTTCGAACAATTAAAGATAAGCAAAAACAGCAGTAAGTGACTGATATTATCAAGATTCGCAGGAACTTTGCAGCCAAGAGATTAAATAAAAATCTTTTATTTAATTTCTATTTGCTGACGTTTCGGTCGCCAATCACGACCTTCATCATCGGAGACTTCCGAGTAGCAAGTATATGATTAAATCCCTTAAATGAAAAATAATAAAAATTATTATATAATTAAATTTTTTATATTTCATTTTAAAAGGCGAAAGATATATTCGTGTTTGAGGGAATATGTAAACTGTAATTTACATAAAGGAAATAAAACTATTATTTATTTATTTTCATTTTAAAATATCCACAAGGTTCAAGTTCAAATGCAGCCCTCGGGGCTTGGTGTAGAGGTTAGCGTGCTAACCTCATATACCAAACGTCGCGGGTTCGGACCCCAGGCAGTCCGATGATTTTTTATATAATGCATTTGGATACCAAATGACTTATATAAGAATGCCTGGACCCCAATATGTATAATTATAAATAACGGATATCGTTTAAAGTCTTAAATGGCTTAAGTTGCCGAAAAGACAGTGCGAATGCGTGTGAGTGTGAGTGTGAATGAGAAAAAAGTGTAAATGTTTAAAAAAAAAAAAAAAAAAAAAAAGTTCAAATGCGCAAACCATGAGAACCCGCTAATAATAGATATCTACAGGACTTGAAATAAAAAAATCTGGTGTGACTGGCGCACAGCACACAACTTTCTCTTACCTTCGGTAATCGAAAGTTGTGTACTGTGCTTGTCTCACCAGATTTTTTGTGTCGACATGTATTTAGTTTCCGACAGTAGGGTACATTCGATTTTCAAGATGTAAAATTTATAAGTATGGCAAAATATTTATATGTTGTTACCATGGCAACCATTTCTCCTAATTTTTCTATGGAGTACAAGAGTAAAGTGGCCTTCAGAAGATTTCAATCACAAAATGAGAATATACATTTTAAAGAGCATTTAAAAAATAATTGATTTTTGAATTTAAAAAAAATCGTTGGAGCAAATTTTGAGAAAATCGAAAAAAACTGAAAAAGTGCATCAGTAAAGTACTAGTACTCTTTGGTCGATTTTGTTCAAAAGCTTCGTGTCACGTCCCATGGGGGTGCCTAACTTAAATATAAAATTTCAACCTCCTAGCTCTTTTCGTTCTTGAGATATTTTGTTCACGGACACACACACACACACACACACAGACAGACAGACCATGTCGCGAAAACCACTTTTTTGGATTCAGGGGACCTCAAAACGTGAAGATCCATCAAAATCTCGACATCGAATTTTTGACATGAATCCAATACTTTCTATATATATATTACATATATACATAGGTAAGAGAAAGTAAAAAAAAAAAAAGTGTCCCTGTATAATTGTGAAAGTTGTGTGCTGTGCGCCAGTCACACCAGATTTTTTTTTATTCTGTTGTATTTTATTTTCTAAAAAGAACAGAGTTTTTTGCAATTTTTCTCTGAAAGATGAAAATGGACATATGCAGAGCAGAGGCCAACACACATCAGCGCAGGATAAAAGACGGAATAGTCTGAAGCCGCGAAACAAAAAATGTAAAATTACAGCGCCTCGAGTGCATACTGTAATTGTAAATGAAAGGTAATAAAAATTTATTTATTATTATTATTTTTTTTTTTTAAAGAGATCTGAGATAGAACTTGGATCAAGAGAAACAAAACAGGCAGAAACTCCGCTATTATAGGGATATATATAAAATTCCTTAAGATGTGAAGGTTGCATTTTTTATTGCCTGAAACGAGATGAATGAAAAATTGGGGCACTTAATTAAGAAAGGGCGGGCCCGAGCCAATCCGAAGGGGGTCCAGGAGGGCGGATTGGCTAGTCATATATTTCATTATACTGCCCTATTAGTCGGGGGGGGAGAAATCATCCTGAACCCCCCCCATCGAAAATTTCTGGCTACGCCTATGGCTGTACGTCAGTCAGTCACACCAGATTTTTTATTTCTTGGTGTTACGTTTTTCTTAATAACTAATTTTATTTTGTTTTTGTGAGCCATTTTTCCTATTTCGCCGTCCCCTGATATCCACCCCTCGGGGCACATATCCCCGCACCCCCGCACCCCTCTTTAGATCCGGCCCTGCTAATAAAAATACTTTAAAACCTCTATTTTTTTTTTTTTTTTTGATACCTGATAGGATATTTATGTATAGGGGCCTATAGATATTTATAAAATACCTTGAAAAATAATATTGATATTATTTTAGACCCTTGGCCTTTCTATTTATCTAAAAAATTTTCAAATTTAATGAATAATTTTATGCGAATTGAATATTGTTATTTCATTTTTAATTCAAAAAATTCCGCCTCTCTCTCAAATGACAATATACAAAAACAGACATTTGAAGAAATAATATAATTATTTTAGTAAATAAAAGTTTTATTATTACGTTAGATTGAAAGAGAAATCAAATAAATAAATTTAGTGATTTAAAATTTCTCAAGTTGGCTGCCTGCTTGCCTTCTCCCTCTCAGTTGACGTTCGTTTATTGTTAGCGCGCTCGCGTGGGTGTTTGTGTGTTGTTTTTAATTAAGTTTATTATTAAAATGTGTTCATTCTGTTTGCTGCGGCTTTCAAGTAAGTGAATTTTTGTTATCTTTATTAAATAAATAAAATCACTAACAAGTAGATGCATTAAAATGAGATCAATAAAGAGATTCCCGCCAGGTGATGAGATGTTGATTAATCACACCTCTTGTTTCGAAACATCTCTTTCTCGCAGGATCCTTGTGCTCTCTTTTTATAGGCTTATAAATGGACCCTGTTATGCATTAGTGTGTCAAGCGCCAAAAAAAATTCAAAATTGAGTACGGAATATTGTTTCAAATGCTATAATTAATAGTATTTTTTATGAAATATGTCCTAAAAAAATTTATATTTAATATTACTTGCAAAATTGACAAAAATTAAATATACAATTTTTTTTTTTTTTTAAGTCATTTAGGCTGCAGAGGCCATTTGACTTTTATAAATTTATTGATTATTTATTTAAATACATGTATCGATGGCTTCCAGCGGGCGTTCAATGGTCTTGTTTTTCGGGGGCCACCTATCCCGATTTTCAGCACCACTTGGCATTGCTTAACAATGATGATCTTGGTGGCTGTTGTTCTTTCTTCTTGCCAGGCCCGCCGGCTACAAAACTTTAATGTTAATTTTATCAAATCTCGGTAGCTGGCGTCTGACACGCTATTGCGTAACAGGGTCCAAATAAATAAAATTTGTTATTAAAAAAAAAAAAACAACACATGAGGAACTTTTGTTTATAGGGTCTTGACAGAAGGATATATTCGTTCTTAGAAACGGTGAGTCATTTGTTGTTTGATTAATAAAAATCGATAATAAATTCGCCCTCGGGGCTTGGTGTAGTGGTTAGCGTACTTACCTCGTTTACCAAAAGTCGCGGGTTCGGACCCCAGGCAGTTCGATCATTTTGGATACCAAATGGCTTAAATAAGAATGCCTGGATCCCCAAAAGTTATATTTAAACATACAAGTTTCGTAAAAAGTCTTAAGTCGCCGAAAATACTGTTTGAATTTAGTATTGGAAGTTTTTTTTAATATAGCTGGTTAATTGATGAAGTAGAATAAAAAGAGAGAGCAGCTAGTTATCTTTTCTTTTATTAAACCCTCTGTGCTGACGTTTCGGTCCTGTTTCCTCATTCATAAACCAAACTCGATAGAACAGTCACATAGAATTTTACTCGCAGACTTTACCATTGAAAAATATCTCATCTACTTATCATATATATATTGTATATAAAATCGACCAACAATGAATATATAGGTGAAATGATGAAATTGAAATTTATGATGACAACCCTATTGGTAAATATTCATCTAATTTCTATAAATGTGTACGCATTTTCCTAATGACCACTGTGTATTGTTCTGAATTAATAGCTCTGAGGATGGCCCTAAACATGACCGAAACGTCAGCACTGAGGGTTTAATAAAAGAAAATATAACTAGCCACTCTCTCTTTTTATTCTCCTTCGACTGTTTGAATGTGTGTGTGAGTGGAGTCTGAATGAGATAAAAGTGTGTTAAAAAAAAAAAAGAAAAGAAATTCAATCTCTAAATTCGATTCTAAAAATCAAAAAAATCTGAATGCCTAGATATATTAGTTCCCCATAGCACCTTAGTTTCAAACTTGCATTTTAAATGTTGAAATAAACTATGGTTATTTTTCAAAATTTTAATCTCATATTTGGATATTTTATACACAATAGAGAATCCTAAATAAATACAAAATTTCATAAGAATTGGAAAAATATTTTTTAAATGTGTAAAAAGGTTCACAGGACCCCCTTTTAAATCGAAATTAACATGCAAATCCCCATATGGGGATTTAACATTGGATCGATGGAAGGACCGGACAGTGAATTTAAAACGATTAGAAAGAGAGAGAAGATGAGTGCAATTGAGAGAGAGAGATGTTATCCATTTTTCTCCGAAACAATTAAAGACAGAAAAAAAAAAAAAATCAATAAAATTATTTTCTATTTTTATTATATTCATCAAATTAATAAAAAAAAAAAAAAAAAAAAAAATGAATTACAGCAAAGTACTTCAAACAATTTTCACAAAATATTAATAATATACCTTTTAAAAGGGCATCTAAATAATAATTGATTTATATGAATTTTAATCTAAAAATCTGGTGTGACTGTCGCAGAGCACACAACTTTCTCTTACCTTCAGTAATCGAAAGTTGTGTTCTGTGCTTGTCACACCAGATTTTTGTGTCGACATATATTTAGTTCCCGACAGTACGGAACATATGAATTCAGATGTAAAATTTATAAGTGTGGGAAAATATTTATATTTTGTTACCATGGCAACCATTTCTCCTATCTTCCCTATGAAATACAAGAGTAAAGTGGTCTTCAGAAGATTTCAACGGCAAAATGAGAATATACATTTTAAAGAGCATCTAAAAAATAGTTGAATTATGAAATTTACAAAAAATCTTTGGAGCGAATTTTGAGAAAAAAAAGTACATCAGTAAGGTACAGTGAGGGACAATATTAAGTCCCACCCATGCGTTTTCTACTTGTGATTATTTCATTGTTTTTAAAGAAATATTATATATTTTTTTAATGGAAACTTTCATGGTTCAAACCTAAAAAATTTCCAATAAAGATTTTTATTTTCTTTTAAATAATCACAAGTAGAAAAGGCATGGGTGAGACTTAATATTGTCCCTCACTGTACTAATACTCTTTGGCCGATTTTGTTTAAAAGCTTATTTATACGAGTTCAGAGGGTGCCTAACTTAAATATAAAATTTCAACGTCGTACCTCATTTCCTTCTTGATCAAAAATGTCCCACACACACACACACACACTGACACACAGACCAATTTGCAGGACCCACTTTTTTGGACTCAGGGGATCTCAAAACATGTATATTCATCAAAATCTCGACATTGAATTTTTGACATGATCGCAATACTTTCTCTCTAGTATATATGTTACATATATAGAGGTAAGAGAAAGTAAAAAAAGATATTGATAAAAATGGATTTAAATAAGATTTACAAATATTTATTTATAATTTCTGTTTGTTCTAGGTGAGTTCTGCTTCTATTCTCTCTGGTCTGTTCTCTCATCATCTTCACCCACTCCATCGGCCTTGGTACTTCGAACTTCAATTTCCTAGGTGAGTCCTCTAATACACTGTTAAAGATTTTCAAGGGATATTCATTCTAAAATAGTTTAGAAATTCTGTTACACAAATGAATCCATTTTTTTTTTTAAGTGAAGATTTTCACTTTGTATACGAGAAAACACCCCCCCCCCCCATCCCCTTGACTAAGAAGTTCTTAAATTAAACTTCCCCTTCCCCTTCTTTTTCCATTTAAATCTATTTAGTAATTAATCAAATTTATATTATTATACATATTAAATTAAATTTCTCTAAAACTCTTTTTTTTATGACATCAAACAATTTTAATAGCATTCTTTCTCTCCTCCCCCCCACACACAAAATACTTGAATTATAAAAAAAAGAACTGACAAGATTAATAAGAAAATGGCCCAAGTTTTAATAATTAATGAGTATATAGCGTGAGATAATGTTCAAAAAAAGAGATGAATGCTTTAGAGTTTTTTTTTTTTTTTAGTTTCTAACTTTTTTTTTTATTAATAAAATTCTAAAATAAAAAAAAAAATTGGTGTGACTTGGAACAACTTGAACCGTTATTTAAAAGTATGAAAAAAAAAGTGTAAAGCTGCGATTACACCGGGATCTGTCTTCTGCGTTTACTGACTAGAGTCCTAGCCGACGAGGGTCACACACCGAAACCTCACTGGAGTGACGTCATCTTCCATTTCTGTTATTTGGTATATGGGCATGTCGTTCGTTTTAAACAATATTTTACATTCTGATTGATACTTTATTCTTTCCCAACAATTTATTTCTAAATAAACTTAATAAAACTAATTCAAGTTATATTCAAAAATATTTTTTGCAAATTTTAAGTAAAAATTATTTCTCAATTTTGAAATGGCTGCGGTGATGATTGACTAAGCTCCTTAAGCTCAATGAGGAAGGCAGCCAGCAGAAATAAAAACTTTTATATTATTTCACTCGAACGTCGGTCCCATCTTCAGGACAAAATAATTGTCGCAAATGTGATGGAGAACATTATAATGTATACACAACAAATATTATTCACAAAACGTATGTTTTGCATAGTATTTAGCAAACTTAACAATTGTATGATATATTCTTTAGGCTGTCCAGGTGAGTTACAGATAGATCTCGGCGTTTGAGATTGTTACTTACCTGGACAGCCTAAATAATATATCATACAATTGTTAAGTTTGCTAAATACTATCCACAACATACGTTTTGTGAATAATATTTGTTGTGTATACATTATAATGTTCTCCATCTCATTTGGGACAATTATTTTGTCCTGAAGATGGGAGCGACGCGCTCCCGAAACGTCGATGCAATAATATAAAAGTTTTTATTTCTCCTTGCTGCCTTCCTCATTGATCTCCTTAGTCAATTTCTCAATTAACTATTTTAAAAATTATAATTTTATTAATTTAAAAAAATTGGAAATCTATTCGACTTGACTTTACAGATCTTTCCTGTAATTAAATTAAATTAAAAATACAAATCTTAATAATTATAATTTTTTTTTTGTATTATAATATTATACTTAAATAATTCCTTATAGTGCCAAAAAGGTCTTTATTAATAAACTGAAAAAACAACTGATTGAAAAAGTCGGTCATATTGGCTGTCTCAGACAGCCGTATCATATCCCATCCAAAAAGGGGGGGATCCAGAGGTTTTTTTTGGGGGGGGGGTAATTACCCCCTTTACCCCCCTCCCCTTGTCTCCGCCCTTGGATCCAACAAAGTTGGATCACCACCAGACTCAGCAAAGTGACGTAACTCCGTTTAACTCCATAACGGCGCACAGTGTTCACCTCCATACATAGGTTGGGTTCGTCACCCTACTCACCTCAAGTCGAGTCAGGTCCTGGTGTGATCGCACCTTAAGATAATTAATATGGAATCTTTTACAAATGATACAACACAAATACAAATCATCGGGTGTTATTTTAGGTATAAGCGGTTGCGAGATTGTATGTTTATTGGGCAAGTGATTTAAGATAAAGGTAGTCCGCCCGCAGCAAAAGAGCGGGTTCCACTCCAGCGGGGGCAATTTTTGAACAAAATCGCCTAAAAAGTACTAGTACTTTACTATTGTACTTTTTCAGTTTTTTTCGACTTTCTCAAAATTCGCTCTAACGATTTTGAGTAAAATTCATAAATCCATTATTTTCTAAATGCTCTTTAAAATGTATATTCTCATATTGTCTTTGAAATCTTCTGAAGACCACTTTACTCTTGTACTTCATAGGAAGGATAGTAGAAATGGTTACCATGGTAACAAATTATAAATATTTTCCCATACTAATAAATTTTACATCTTGAATTCTAATATATCGGCGGAAACTAAATATATGTCGACTCAAAAAATCTGGTGTGACAAGCACACAGCACAACTGTCGATTGCCGAAGGTAAGAGAAAGTTGTGTGCTGTGCGACCAGCCACACCAGATTTTTTAATTAATAACAAAAAAATATGTCTATAATTTGAAAATTCATATGCAGGTAGTGTACGTAATTTTGGAATTCGTTAATTCTCGTTGATTAGAAATGATTCAACAATGAGAGAGAGAGAGAGACACTATTATTATTATTATTATTAAATTTCCATCAAATTAACAAGTTTGAAAATGAAATTATGACATCTCTCTCTCTCTTTCTCATGTCTAATTCACTAGTTTGAAATTAATATAACTAACAAAGTCAATCTGATGTGAAAAGCGAAGCGATTGTGTTATTTCACGTTTTACGTATATGTTGTCTCTATGTGTATATGTGAGTAGAGAGAGAGAGAGAGAATATCAAATTTCAGACCATTTGTAGTTGACTCAAAATGACATCTCTGATTGGGTAGTCAACTATAAAATTCATAGGAGAAATAAAAATCATTGTGTGGTTTTATGAAACCACGATGCAAGTGAAACTTTCTTTCGGATCGTAGGCGTTTAACTGAAAATTTTCAGAAAATTATTCAATTAAGGGTATTAAAATCGCGTTTTTAATCTTAACTTAATAGTTGGAAAATGGGAAATCAATAGACGCATGTTAAAAACTGAGAACAATATTTATTTAGCAATTGAAGATTTGAATCATTTTAAATTATTTTAAAAATTATATTTTATCAATTTAAAAATTTAATTAATAAATCTCACAATTATTTTTTTTATAATTCGTCATATATATTAAATTTCAACTTTCCTATTTTGGTCGTCACGGCTTGTGACGTCATAGCTTGTAGCATCACGGCCTTTGACGTCACGGCTTGTACCTCGACATGCTGATAGAAGAGCTAAAAAATTTGAGAGGATTAAATAAAAGTTTCACTTAAAAAAAATATGGACCTCCGATTATTTTATATTTCCTCCTTTTGAAGGTATCAAAAATCAATTCATTTGTAGATATAAATAGGAATGGGGTCTAAATGAAATAAATAAAATAAAATCTCAACCAGACAATCCCTTAAAATAAAGACTAACTGGATGTTAACTGGATTGGAATATTGGATCCCACTATAATTGCACTCCGGCTACTCTACGAGGAGTGAGAGTTGCTGTAGAAGGAACGTAAAGAAGGTTCCCTCTCAGTGATGTATTCTTCTAAATGAGTCGGTGTTGAGGAAGTCCTTCCTTAAACTAGGACATCCTTCCTAGTATAGAAGATGTTGGATAAAAGGGACCGGGTGGAACCAGAAATAAGGATTAGTTTAGTAGCTATAAACTAAAGCAGGAGGAGGAATTAGAGGTAGGAAATAACGTAACTTAACGGGGTGCCGATAGATAGCTACTACTGGTCAGAGGCTGGTTGGATTGGATATGTGTGTCTTTCTCATTTGGTAAATAAGCGGGGACTACGGTAAGAATTTCAAATAAATAAATAAATAAATTTAAAAATAACTGGATTGTACGCGTTTTTTATAAGAATCTATTCATATTTAAGCTTTCTACCGTAGACTTTTTTTGAAAAATTTTTTTAAGTATCTTTAAAATTTGATTAAAAAAAAAAAAAAAAAAAAGGTTTTTTTTTAAAAATTATTTAATTAAAAATTATTTACGCGTTTACATTGATTATATAGAGTGATATAGGGCGTGAGAATCTATTTATATTCTTATAAAAAACTTCCTCTATAAATAAATTTATTATGACCCGCTTAAATGCACCAGTTCTTGGTGGCTAGGTCCAACAAACACAATAGCCTTCCAAATTTTAATAAAATAACAACAAATACCAACAAAACAAAAGGAAAAAAAAAATAATAAGTTGATAATAATAAAGATATTTATCCAAAGAAGTGAAATTAGCCAATGTTTTATCTAGTTGGCCTGTTGACCGCAAAGGCGTATTGTAACTTACAAAATGTTTTCAACGAGAGCCTACGGTTGAAAATTTAAATTTTATTAAATGAATATTTGAGTTAAGAAGGTACTTATTGTTTAATTTAAATAGAGAATTGATTTTTTTATTCATCATTTACATTCATTGATTCTAAATATCGAGCAGCGAGTCCGGATAGAGAGAGAGTGGAGTGGTTTGTTGGCTCCCCATCCTCACCCAGTGACTATCAGGTGGTTGGGATCTCAGGGGCTTATGATTGTAAGCCCCTGAAACACCGTTTATTATGAGCCCTAAGCCCTGGGAATTTTTTGGGACTGACGGCCAAGGCCATTTTGGATTAGAGATAGAGAGAGAGAGAGAAAGTGATGAAAGATAAAGGAAGAGGGAGAAGACACCTGAGGGACTGGTACAATCCCTTTTGAATTTAATTAAAAAAAATACAAGGAATTTGCAAATCTTTTCTTCCCCTCACGTTTATTAAACAACGCTAAACTAACAATAAACATTCAAAAAATTATTTTTCCAGTCTAAAAAAAAAAAAAAACAATTTTGGAATTATGACTGTGCGCGTGTGTATGTGTTTGAGAACGATTACTTAAAAACGCTAGCATTTATGTAAACACTTACTGTGATAATGGTACCTAACTTTATGGGAATGTTTGTATATGTTCATAATTTCATTCCATAAAAATGCTACTAATTTCATGTGAGTGTGTCCCTTAGAGGTTAGTTTGCTTGAATCAAAGCAAGTGTACTGTACTTGAAAACGAATGCAGTAGTCGAAACGTTGTAATTTTAATAAATAATTAATACAAAATGTGTTCTATAATTAAAAACTTCCATAAAAATCATAAATAATTGATAATAATTGATAAATAATTGATAATCTCAAAGCCAAGGGACGGACTCCTTTCGAAGAATGCATCACTAAAAGGGAACCTTCTTTACGTCCCTTCCGTAGGCCGGGAGGTCACAGCAACTCTTTCTCCTCGTAGAGTTGCCTGAGTGCAATTGTGGTGAGATCCAATATCCCAATCCAGGACGTCAGGCAGCCCGATGAATATTTATAGGCCTCTACGAAATGAAACTCAAAGAAGTGGAAACAGTTTCGGCTTTAATTAAATAACACCATCCTCAGTCCATTTCCGAACAATTTTGTCACTTGAACTGGTTGCGTCGTGCATGGTGAACAAATAATTCAAACCTTGAGCTTTTTGAAAGACGCCTATGAGTTAGGCAGCCAAATTGATTCACCGCTACATATGTCTGTGTGAACTTATCTGAAGCAGGATTCCCTGGGTCCAAAAACTATGCCTTTAGAACAATAGATAGCATAGCCTTTTTATTATATGGGCCCTGTTACGCATTAGTGTGTCAAGCGCCAGCTACCGTATTTTGAGAAAATTAACATTAAAGTTTTTTGTTTTCATTGGATTATATATAATTTTTTTTTGTCAATTGTACAAGTAACATTAAATATAAATTTTTTTTAGGACATATTTCATAAAAAATATTATTAATTATAGCATTTGAAACAATATTCCGTGCTTAACTCAATTTTTAATTTTTTTGGCGCTTGACACACTAATGCGTAACAGGGTCCATATATCAATCATGTTAATTAGAAATTAATAAAATTTCAACTTTTTTATTAATTTCATTTTTTTACTTTCTCTTACCTATGTATATATGTAATATATATATAGAGAGAAAGTATTGGTTCATGTCAAAAATTCGATGTCGAGATTTTGATGGATCTTCACGTTTTGAGGTCCCCTGAATCCAAAAAAGTGGTTTTCGCGACATGGTCTGTCTGTGTGGGGTGGGTGGGTGGGTGTGTGGGTGGGTGGGTGGGTGTGTCTGTGTTCAATTTTAAGCATGAAGGAATTGAGCTACGAGGATGAAATTCTATATTTAACTTAAACACCCCCGGGACCGGGAAAATAAGCTTTTAATCAAAATCGGCCAAAGATTACTAGTACTTTACTGATGTACTTTTTCAGTTTTTTTTCGATTTTCTCAAAATTTGGCTCCAACGATTTTTTTTAAAATTCAAAAATCAATTATTTTTAGATGCTCTTTAAAATGTATATTCTCATTTTGTGATTTGAAATCTTCTAAAGACCACTTTACTCTTGTATTTCATAGGAAAGATAGTAGAAATGGTTGCCATGGTAACAAAATATAAATATTTTCCCATACTTATAAATTTTACATCTGAATTCAAATGTTCCGTACTGTCGGGAACTAAATATATGTCGACACAAAAAATCTGGTGTGACAAGCACAGTACACAACTTTCGATTACCGAAGGTAAGAGAAAGTTGTGTGCTGTGCGCCAGTCACACCAGATTTTGGATTCAGGGGACCTCAAAACGTGAAGATCCATCAAAATCTCGACATCGAATTTTTTATTTTTGGAAAAAATTAACTTATTTAAAAATTTGAACGAAAATTGCTTCCCAATTTTTAAGCAAATTAATTCGATATCCTTTTTGTAGGTATTGTAGGTAATTTTATAATCTACAAGTTTCATAATAACCTTAAACTAAAAATTTTCAATAGAAAATAATCACAAAAAAACGATTTTCGTGGCCTTTGCCTCGAATAACTAGTGACGCAGACATGAGATTATATGAGAATTTTTCCCAGTATTTAAAATACCAAAACAAAGGTATATACCAATTTTCAACTGATTCGGAAAAAATTCCGCAGTTGCCGATACGATATCAGAACTTGAGAATATATTATTATTATTTGAAATTCCTATCGGAATAGTTTAATTACCCGAGATGGTCCAGTGCACGAAGACACACCTCAATTCTCTGGCCGTAGCTACCTGCTGGCACCCCTGAAGCTACATTATTTCCTATCTCTTACTTTCTAGCTAGTGAACTAATCCTTATTTCTGGATTCACCCAGTTCCTTTTATCCAACCTCTTCTATGCTAGAGAGAATGTCCTAGTTTGAGAAGGTACTCCCTTAGCACCGACTCCTTTCGAAGAGAGGGAACCTTCTTTACGTCACTTCCGCAGGACGGGATGTCACAGCAACTCCCTCTCATTGTAGATTTGCCTGGGCGATATTGTGGTGAGATCCAATATCCCAATCCAGGACGTACTTGTCGATTTGTTTACATTTTTTGAGTATATATTTTAACAATACAGGCACATTTATTTACTCCAATAATTTAAATAATTTTTCATCGGACTGGCTGGGATCCGAACCCACTGCACTTCGCTTTAAAATTATCAATATTGTCTAACTTCTCAGCTTCGGGGGGAAGGAAAGTGAGAATATAAAAATTATTCCCTATTAAAAATAATTTTTTTTGTATTGTTTATGATTTGTTGTGTGAACAAGCAACAGAAAGCCATTAACCCATTCAGGTTTCGTTGTAGCCATATCTGTTCTACATGCTATACTGTATATTCCAACCCTCTAATGGGTCTCTTAAATGCTTAGAGAAAAGCGGAGGTGGGGGGAGGGGAGGAACATATTCACGTGACTGGAATCCAAGCAGTCTGATAAGGAAGGTTGTCTAATATCTGAATCAACGTATAAATGCATATCTCTGTGTGAGTTGTAATTAAAGCTGATCGGATCATATTTAGTTTGCTTTATAATCGGTTATAAGAGACAATCATCATGCTCTAGGATTACATAATGCAAAGTAGGGGATTAATATCAATCAAAGGGAATATCACTCAGAGAAAAATTACTATTTATGACAGAAATGTCGTCTATTTACTTAGAATTGTCCATTAATTAATTGTAGGATTTAATAGGAAGAGAATTTAATTAAATTCAAAATATATATTTAATTTAATGGTAAATCACGCGTTCGTTATTTGATTGTTTTCTCTAAAAACAGACGTTAAAATTTAACATCATAAATTAGATTAGATTTGGGGGGACCCCTCCCAGTGGGGGATTAATTTTTGAGAGTAGAGAAGTGAAGGTCCTCTCACTCACAACATAGGAAACGGGGTTTAGGGCCCCCGACCTAGAAACCGGTACTTATGTGTGGTTGGTGCGTCCCGGCGCGCAACCACGCGTGATTGGTTTTGTAGTTGATTGATGTTTTTTTTTTTGATAGTTTTTATTCTTTCCTTTAAACAAAACCCTCCTAAAAAAAAAAAAAAAAACATCATAAATTGGGTGTTAAAACGTAAAGTAATAACATCAGCGCTATTCTCTAAACAAAGTTTTAACAGCAACGGTAACATGTTTCTTTTATCTCAAAGTTGTCAAATTCATTACCTTACTTTTTGGTTGAAGACGCCATTATGATGCATTAAATACGACGTTAAAATATTAAAGTCACCCCGTAGACATGACATTAATTTTTAACACTTGACTAAATGTTAACGCTTTGGTGCTAAAATATATGCTTAATGAATAGCAATTTGAGACAAGGAGGTGTTAAATTAATTAAATTAAGACTGATTTCAGATGTTAAAAGTTAGCTTTATTGCTTAGAGAATAGACCTGTTTGCCTGACCTTAATGCATCGAATGCGAAACTATCGGATTGATTCTTTTAATTGGTAGAGATTTTTCCTGGGGTGGTATTAGGTTTCAGAACTCTTCTTACTGCGTTAATTTCTAGCTAGTTAATTTATCCTTATTTCTTGTTCTACCCGGTTCCTTTTATCCAACCTACTCTATGCTATGGATGATGTCCTAGTTTGAAGAGAAACTCCCTCAGCACCGACTCCTTTCGAGGAATGCATCACTGAGAGGAAACCTTCTTTACGTCCCTTCCATAGATCGAGATGTCACAGTAACACCCTCTCCTCGTAGAGTTGCCTGAGGCTCTTGTGATCAGATCCTATATTCCATTCCAGTGCTTGTTTGAGGATTTTTTTTACAATATTTTTATTTAATACAAAAACCCCAACACGTATCTTCTTTGTAGAAGCCAACATCCTAGCCCACTACACCAGTGAGGCCGCTATACATACCACTTACAAGGGGGAGGGCATAGCCTTCATGTCACCTTTTGAACTACACATAAAAAATTTTCGTTCACATCGGTGACATGAAGGCTATGCACTCCCCCTTTTTAGTGCAAAGACTATGGCACTACCATAAAACTTCTTTTTGAGCTAGACATGGTAATCTCACACATGTAGACAACTTTAGTGTGCCTGTGTTGTTTTGGATGCCTAGCTCATTGGCGTTTAAAAGTTTCATGATAATTGCAATATATAGATTATATTGTAGTAAGGAAGAAAAGAAAAGAGCGATTGCAGCTAAGTTTATTTCGAATTAATGGATTGAACGAGTGTTTTTATATAGAGGTAAAGGTGGTAATATGAGCCCTGTAGGTATTATGAGCCCCCAATATATCTCGTCATAGAGTTCACACAATCTAATGGGGATTGATGGAAACACTGTGTTCCGGTTCTTTTTTAGGCCTCTAGAGAGCTTTGGTTCAGTTGTTAATGATAGATGGTGGATAAATCAGGTGTTTGTGTTTTCTTCTACTAAAAAAACTTTGAAAGGTACCTATTTAGCCCTTAATTATGATTATTATTCGATTACATTTTACTTTAATAGGCTACGCTATCTAATAGAGTAGTAGTTTTAAGCTTTGATTTAATGTAGGTGATAATTAATTTAGACAGTTACAAAGATAGAATATGCTTTGGAAGAAATTCACTATGGCTATGTCTGGTAAAGTGAGCCCCCTTCTGTGCCTGGCATATGAGCCCCAATTTCTGAGGGTCCGTCAATACCAAAAAGTCCGTTTTGGAAATGCCGAGTGGGAGTTGATAATCCCGGAGATGAGCATACGCCCTGTAAGTTTTGTGAAGGACTTTACTCTGCCAATCATCAAGGAGAACTGTGGATATAGTGCCTGATGTGTGAAATGTGGGCGCACAATGACTGTGCTGGGACTGAAAAAGATGTTGAAATTTGCGACTTTTGCAGATCAATAAAATATTTTCTGTTTTCCAACTTATTTACACTAATATAGTTTTGTAATTTTCATCAAAATTCAATTTTCATAGCGATATTGTGCGTTATTAACCTCTTTTTAACACTCTTTTTCATGTATTTACTCTAGGGGCTCATAATATATTGCGCACAGAAAATTTTTTCAATAAACGAATAACGCTTTTTTGATTTTTGACATTATTTCACTTTGTGCATTAATCGACTGCATACTTTTAAATATATTCATCAATTGTTATAGTTATAGTTCAAATTATTGTTAATTTAGCAAAAATTATTTAAAAAATTTATTATAACAAAAAAGAAAATAGCTCAGCAATACCACCTTTACCCCATATATAAAAGAATCTACTTTTTTGAGGACTATAATCTCAATTGCAAAAGAATTTGACATCATTTAGAGCAAAAATTGATGATATGCCATGTTGTTTCAGCCTGCAGTTACGGGAATGGACCTCGAAACTGTATAATCTGCAGAAAACAGTCGCAATAAAATCCCAACATAACATTTTTGTTTTTAACTATAAATCACCTTATCCACCTGAAGTGAAAGACGAGTAAACTTCCTCAAAAAAGTAGATTTTATATATATAAGT
>JAKCPI010002792.1:0-73374 GCA_023213315.1 Euborellia annulipes
TGCAAAGTAAACCACCCGTAAATCGTGGATATCCACTTTTTCAATTAGTAAAAATTATTCACTTTTCATTTGTGAATAAGTAATAATTTTTACTAATTGAAAAAAGTGAATTTTTAAAAAAATAATGACCAAAAAAAAAAAGAAACGTTTAAGATATACGTGCGATGACACCGGGACCTAACTTGTGTTTACAGACTCGAGTTCTAGCCGAACCCACTTAAACTTGACTTTCTCTTACTTCTCTGTTATTTGGTATATAAATATGTCGTCGGTGTAAACAATGTTTTTTACTTAAACGATACTATATTCCTTCCCAGCAATTTATTTCTAAATAAACTTAATAAAACTAATTATCGTTATATCAAGAAATATATTTACTAAATTTTAAGTAAAAATATTTCTTAATTGACTATTTAAAAAATAATATTTTATTAATTTAAAAAAATTTAGAATCTATTTGTTTTGACTTAACATATATTTCCTGCAATTTTTAACAAAAAATACAAGTTATCTCAATATTATTATTTATTTGTATTATTATTACTTAAATAATGGCTTATATTGCCAAAAATGTCTTTATTAAGGAACCGATCAAACAGCTGGTCGGCCATGTTGGCTTCTCAGACAGCGGGAATTGAATGAACTACTTTTGAATTAGTAAAAAATAACTAATCTAAAAGTAACCAATAAACTTACTAAATATATTAGTAGATTCTACTCAAAATGACTAAATTTGATGTAATTTTCTTACCTACTGTTTGAATAAGTAAAAATTCTACTAATTCGTTTTAAGAGAGTAGCAATAACCAGTAGAAAAATATTCAAATTTTTGGGACGGAGGAATTTTTTTTTTTTTTTTTAGTAATTTTACTCAAGTCATGGATTTTATTATTATTATTATCGACTTAACATATAAATAAAAATGAAATTGAGTAACAGAGAGAGAGAGAGAGAAAAGAAATGAAGGGTATAAAAGAAATATTTTTTTTTCCAATAATTCTCTTCTCGCTTCGTTTCTTTCTATTGGCTCTTTATTCTATTTTATTTTATGTCAGAACATAAATTGGAAAAGTAAATGAATTTGTTAATAATAAACAAAAGGTGCTCTTATAAGGGGATGCAGTGGCGTAGAGAGTTGGAAAAAAGAGCTTGGTGGGACAGACAGATAGACGGACACTCCTCTATTAATAGATAGGCTAATTGTTTCAACACTGAAATTCGATGATCTTACTTTTCATTTATTTTTACAAGTTAAAAATCCAAACATGCTAGAATTTCAATAAATATCTTAACATAAAATGTTAAAACGAGAAAATTTTTTCAATTTAAATGTTAAAAAGGAATAATTTAAGGTTTGGTTGGTTGTTTAAGAATTCTAAACCTCTCCCTCTCTTTAAAGTGATGAGAAACAAAAGGATGTTTGCACTCTGAGGAAGGAGCATCAACAGCCATCGACAGACACGATGATAATGACGGAAATCCACCCAGAACATGTCATGTCAAACATAAAGAGAATTGCCTTTATACTCGCTATAGGGTTAAAAAGATCTTTTAGTTGTTGCTGCTGCTGCTGCTATCTATCTCTCCTAATTGTTTAATATTTAATCGTTAGAGGTGTATATTTTCAATTAAATAAATAAATTTGCTTACTTTTTGAGTAAAATGTCAAGAAAAAATAAATAATTAAAAAGCTAATAAATAACAACAATTAAATTCAAAGGGATTCAAATGCCAGGAATATAAGTATATTTACATTATTAACTAAGAAAGCAAGAGATCTAGAATATATATATATATATATATATATATATATATATATATATATATATATATATATATATATATATACATCTTTAATAAAATGTTTTGTTAACAGCAATTATCTCTTTTTTTAATTTATTGTTTTTCGGCTAGAAGACATACTACAATTAGTGTATACATTCTCAAAATAAACAATTATCTCTTAATGGGCCATTTCAACTTTAGCTCTTTAAATTAACTTTAAAGTAAGACTTTTTTAACTAACTTTAGTTCTTTAACTTTATTTTAATTTTAATTTTAATTTCATTTAGCTGACTTAAATTCAACTTTAACCTAAAATTTTCTAACCTTTTCTGTCATTTGTGATAGAAGTCTACCGTAAATAGCAAAGAACCAATTTTAAGAGAAGGAATTAATTTTTGTCAAAATATTGAACAATGGATTCTTCATCTTGTAGTTCCGAAAATGAAATTATTATGAAAAAAGAATTAAATTGAATTGATCAAGGATTTCTTTTTTTTTTTGAGTAAGTTGTTTTATTTGCAGGTTCTCCATCATACACGACCAAATCGCTAGAGACTCCGTTATTACCGCCGCCACGACGGTGTAGCGGTAGCGGGGTTTTAGGTCGACAATCAAGACGTTCAGCAGAGCCTCCTCCGCAGTTGCCAACAGTGACAGGGGTAGCGCATCTAAGCTCAATGGGGCCTGCACCCCCTGGCAGTCCGCTCACCAAGAGTGTCTCCACGCCAGCTTCCTTACAAGCTATCGTACGATTCCATTCCGGCTCTAACATGTCACTACATCATCGGGTGAGTATCGTATCATCATTTTTTTCTTTTTTGAAAATTATCTATGTGCCCTAAAAAGACCCTAAAGTGAATTCCAGCCAGAAGGAGATAGAAATTTTAAGCAGAGAAGTCTATAATTGTAAAACTCGGTGGTCAACGTGGCTAGTTAATTAACTATAATCCCTCATACTCCTGAACGAGACATTTCGATGACATTTAGTGATGTACAAAATAAAGAATGAAGGAAATGAGCTACAATCTTGAAATTTTATATTTAATTTAAGTACATCCCCCGCACATGACAGGAGGCTTATGAACAAAATCAGCCTAAAAATACTAGTACTTTACTGATGTACATTTTCAATTTTTTTTATTTTTCTCAAAATTCCCTCCAATGATTTTGATTAAAATTAAAAAATCAACTATTTTTTAGATGCTCTTTAAAATGTATATTCTCATTTTGCTATCAAAATTGTTTAAAAAATACTTTACTCTGGTATTTCATTGGAAAGAAAGGAGAAATGGTTGCCATGGTAACAAAATATAAAATATTTTCCATGTTTATAAATTTTTATTGCCCCCGAGTTTGGCGTAGTAGGTAGCGTGCCTACCTCCTATACCAAACGTCGCGGGTTCGGACCCAGGCAGTCCGATGATTTTATTTAAGCCATTTGGATACCAGATGGCTTAAATAGAAATGCCTGAACCCACAATAGATAATATATATTACAACGGTTATCGTCAAAGTCTTATATGGCCTAAGTTGCCGAAAAGACTGTGTGAATGTGTGTGTGAGTGTGAGTGTGAATGAGAAAAAAGTGTGAATGTTTAAAAAAAAAAAAAAAAAAAATTTATTTTTATTTTTTTCATTTATTGGTTTTCGGCTCGCATTCATACCACAGTTACATTCTGTATACATCCACAAAATACACAAATACAAAATAACACAATACCAAATACAATAAATAGAAAATATACAATACAAGATACACACAATACAAAATGCACACAATACAAATTACATCTTATAAACAAATTTGCCAGAAAAGAAAATGCTCAAAAGAAACATACTCTCAAAAATGAAAAATTCAAAAGTAAACTAATATCAAACAGCATGATAAAATCCAGAGGTATATGGCTATTTTCGCGTTGTGGAGGAATGTTGAGATGGCTTCTATTGTTTCATCTGTAGGATTCTTCAGAATTTGTGTCCACTTGGTGGGATCTCGGAATCCTTAGGCTGAATGTCTTCCAGTTGATGTCTTTGGTTTCTGAGCATCGGGCAGTAGAATATAAAATGTTCTGGAGTGGCTAAAGAATCGGGAGAGCATTGGCAGAAAGGAGAGGCTACTATGCAGATGAGCCGGGCATCTGGTGTGATTAATTCCGAGTTTGTTTATTGTTATTATTTGCTTCCTAAAGAGAGCCGCCGGAAATCTCGCAAACCATGGAGGTCCTGGCACCGGTTTTAGTTTCACCAACTTAGAGACTTGGACCACACCTCCATCATTTGCCTTCTTATAGGCCTATATATACACAGTCCCGCCAAGCTATGGGTTCGTTGTAACTTATTCCATGGATAGTGGCTCTTTTTGGTAATCGGTCTGCCATTTCATTGCCTGGGTTGTGATAGTGTGCTCTAGTAAAATAAATTTTACATCTTGAATTTTAATATATCGGTGGAAACTAAATATATTTCAACACAAAAAATCTGGTGTGACAAGCACAGGACAGTCACACCAGATTTTTTAAAAGGGGTTTACCCTTCCCTAGGAACGCCTGAGTGGGTTGTAAAATTAACAAAACAAATTAGTACAAATATTGTTGAACATTGCCTTTATTTGGTTCACTTTTTGTTGACACTCTAAATTCTGATCTTATTTAGTATTATTATATTATTTCCAGATAATTTAACCAAATTTTCATCTTTCTCTTTCATTTGAAACAAAAAAGAAAAGAGGGAAAGGCCCGAGGCATTTTCCAACAAATTCCTCCTTTGATCTCTCAAAGCAATATCTTGTTTATCAAAATATATAATCCCCTTTTGAAAAGAGCATCTCTCTCTCTCTCTCTCTCTTGCTAGCTAGCTAGCTATTTAGAGTTGTTTAATGAGACATCTTTTTTTATAAATAAAATTTTTAGTCAATAAAAAAAAAGGAAAATGAATTTTCTTTTTGTACAAATGTCATTCAATTGTGTGTTTAATGAACTTTATTATAAGGATACTTTAATAAAAGGAATCACATTCACCACCATTAGGATCATTCAATTTACATAATAGTTAAGTTTGTCGTTTGCCTAATTTCATTTCTTTTCTTTGCTAATCACATTCAGTGAATTATATTTTTGGAGTTTAGGCTTTCACTGTTAAGACAGTAAAAGAATTAGATTTTCGGTTTAACTGTGGTTTATTTGTTGTTCGGTCTCTCATTCTGTGGCCTTCTTCAGGTACAATTCAGCTAAGATTATGAAGGTTGTTACATCTGTGATAATCTCAATTGAATAGGTCATTTTGATAACTTACCTACCCCAACATGAAATTCGGAGTTGAAGGACAAACTTTGCTATTCCGCTCATAGTATTTACATTGAAGCGCTTTTAAATCAGGCTAATTAGCTTATAAATTTTAATTTTTTCAGCTATTTGATCAAATATTAATATAAAATAAGATCATTAGATTTATATAGGTGCTTATTTATCCATAAACAAGTTTAATTTCATGTGATTTAACGGTAGAACAATTTTGTTAGGTTATGGTAAAAATTTCTAATTTATCTATTTTTGTCCTTATTTAATATCTTTTGGAAAATCTGTCTGCTAATAGCTATTAAAAAATAAATAAAGACAAGGAAGGATGGGTTTTTATAAAATTACAACAGGAAATACCTGATATAATGTTTGTATTTATTTATTATATGTACATTTACCTTATAAAGATCTATGAAATAATGTGTTAAAACATATAATTATTATTTTTATAGGCCTATATTAATTTAATATAGAAAGATTAATATAAATATTAATTTATTTTATTTGTTTTTTTAATCCCAGGAGTTTATTTTGCCTTTCTTCAGGTATATATGAGAATCTATCTGAGTAACTAAAAAAAAAAAAAAAAAAAAAAACAAGTAATTAAGTAATTAAAATTTTACAGTAGAAATATAAATTATTTCGAAAATAATGAATAATTGCAATGTATGAATGGAAATATATATAGGTAAATGTAGAATGGGTGGTTGAATCATATTTGGAATAAGAAAAGTAAACATACCTTTAAACCCTTCCTTTGTTGTTCATACCGCTGTCTTTTTTATTTAAATATGTTTATTACTTAGATTATATCAGTTTATTTTAATTATAACACATATTCAAGCACTACTCAAGCTAGGAGAGACCCACTTGTCACTTGTGAGATGTTTCACCTTTGTTGATTATCCTAAATAATGTTTTGAATCATTATATGAAACTAAATAGATATTTTTATTTGTTATTTACCTGAGATAAAGTGTTTAAAGTGTATTTGAACTTCGTTTCAGTCAAATTTCTTGTTGTTTATTGAGCATAACCTCTGACACTGTGTAATAAGAAAACCTTTCTAGCAATAAGGCTTTAATTAGCAAAAAAATTCAACATAACATGTTATACAAATATTTACAAACATTTATATGAAAACAATAATAATAACAATTCTAGTTGGGGAAAATTTGATAGATCATTCTCCCCCTCTAAAATTGTACATAATCCTTAAAATAACCGGGTGGTTTCTTCAGTCTTGTGGGCCTTGACGAATCAGGTATCGGAGACAAATCAGTGCATTCAGGTGTCGGAGACGAATCTGTTGGCGAAATATTTTCTTGTTCAACCACTTCTACTTTGTCATTGTTTTGTTCATGTTCATCTCCTTCATATCCATCCCCAATAGGAGCTAAATGCTTGAGAGATACATTTCCTTCCCGCCCATCCGAAAAACGAACTAGAGCATATTCAGGATTTGCTTCTATAAGATAAACTTCCTCTACCAATGGGTCAAATTTACTTGATCGTACATGTCGTTTCATCAAGACATTTCCGGGTCGTTTCAACCAAGCTGGTAAAGCAGTCCCATTAACGGAGCGTCGAGGGTGTATTAAAAATCTTTCATGCGGAGTACAATTGATAGACGTGCATAACAAAGATCTTATGGAGTGTAAAGCATCAGTAAGAACTTCTTCCCATTGTGTTATTTTCAGATTTTTTGATTTCAGAGCCAGCATTATGTTTTTCCATATTATTCCATTGTATCGTTCGACCAGACCGTTTCCTTCAGGATTATACGGCGTCGTATGACTGGTTGCTATTCCATTAGAATGAAGAAATGAAGTAAGTTCTTTAGAAAGAAAAGAGGTCCCTCTGTCAGAGTGTATATAAGCCGGCGTTCCAAAAATGGAAAACAATTGATTAAAGCATTTCATAACCGTGGTACTTGTTATGTCACGACAAGCAAAAGCAAAAGGGAAACGAGAAAACTCATCCACAATAGTGAGAATATATCTATTCGCCGATGTACTAGGTAGCGGTCCCTTGAAGTCTACATTCAGTCTTTCGAATGGCGTTGTAGCCTTTATTAAATGGCTATTTTCCTTTCTAAAAAATCTAGGTTTTATTTCTGCGCAAATCGGGCATGCTGTAATAATTCTTTTTATTTCTTCCAAAGAATATGGTAAATTCTTCGTCCGTACCCAATGATACATCCGTGTGATTCCTGGATGACAAAGAGATTGATGTAAATCAAACAAAGGATTCTTAGTCGCTCCACAAACTCTGGAAAAAGCATCTGCTATTGTATTCTCTCTTCCGGGCCGGTATAGAATTTCAAAATTATAACAAGAGAGTTCTAATCTCCATCTAAGTATTTTGTCGTTCTTGATTTTGTTTGAATGTTTCATATCAAACATATATGATAGAGCTTCTTGATCGGTTAAAAGTTTAAATTGTCGTCCAAGAAGATAATGTCTCCATTTCCTGATGGCTTGAACAATTGCATGGGCTTCTTTCTCAATGGCAGAGTGTCTTTTCTCACTTTCTGAAAGTGTTTTAGAAAAGAAAGCTATAGGTCTTCCTAATTGACTGAGAGTTGCTCCTATTGCAACGTCGGAGGCGTCTGTCTCAACTACTAAAGGATCTTTATTGTTGATTGAATGTAACAATGACTTAGCAATTAATTGTTTAATTTCTTCAAAGTTCTTAATTACTTCGTTAGGCATCGGAAATATTTTGCAATGTACAAGGTTATATATCTTGTCCGAAAAATGGGGAATCCATTTTGAGTAATAAGAAAACATCCCTATTATTCTTTTCAATGATTGACCATCTTTAGGTGGTTGTAAATCCATGAGAGCTTTAAAACGTTCCGGATCAGGACGAACAGTATTGTTTGATATAGTATGACCCAAAATTGAGATAGTATCTTGTGAGAATTTACATTTATCCTTATTCAAAGTTAGACCATATTTGCCTACGGCTTGTAAAAATTCATTTAAGTTTTTATCATGCTCATTTTGGTCATTTCCACATATTGTAACATCATCCAAATAAGAATACACCCCATTAAGTTTTTCATCTTTTATAATTTTATTTATTACTCTTTGAAAGCATGCCACCCCATTAGTAACTCCAAAAGGTATTCTTTTAAACTGATACAGTTGACCCCCAGCTTCAAAAGCAGTATATGGTCTCTCTTTTTCATGGATAGGAATTTGATGATAAGCAGATTTAAGATCTATTGTACTAAATACCTTAAACTGAGCAATTTTTGCTACCAGATCTTCTATGTTAGGCAAGGGATAAGCGTCCAACAATGTATACTTATTAATTGTTTGCGAATAATCTATGACCATACGCTTTTTATGGTTTTCATTTTTTGATATTAAAACTTGAGCACGCCAGGGTGACAGACTTTCTTCTATAATATCTTCTGAGAGCAACTTGGTTATCTCGTCTTTAATAAATTTAGCATCGTCTTCAGAAAAACGTCTCGATTTAGTTATAATAGGCTTGCAGTTACGAATCAAATTTTTAAAAAGTTGAGGTGGTTCAATTACTGCAGATGTCAGATTACAATAGGATTCTAATTCCGAACTATACAAATTATTTATAGTTAAAGGTAGTTTTGCTCCTCCAAATTTAACTTCTACTGAAGAATGATTTTTCATTATATCATGACCAATTAGAATATCTTCGCATAAATTAGGTAGAATAGATACTTTTAGTTTTTGATATTTATGACCAAGAATTTCTAATTTAATTAGGACATAGCCTTGTAATAATGAACATAAGGAAGTAGATGCCATAGATACTTTGCCCTCTTCAGGATATGATTTAATTTTGTTCCTCAGAACAAAGTCTTGACTTATATATGTGTTAGAGCTCCCTGTATCAATTAGAGATTTAGCAGAAATATCATTAATTTTTACGTTAATTATCGCTTTGGATAATACATTAGATATATTAGCCGTTAATTTTGGAACGATACTAGCTAGAATAGATGATGTAGATTGAATTTTGTTTTTATTTAATCTGGACTTGCAGACACGAAAATAATGGCCCTTCTTATTGCAATGTGTGCAGGTCACATCCTTGGCAGGGCACAAATTACGAGGATGTCTATTCAAACCACAAAAGAAACACTTTTCCTGGGATATTGCCATAGATGTATTAGCGGAAGTATCGTTCTCCTGAGGTATATTAGTCTGATTTTGAATTGAGTTGATAGGGTTAAAAGAAGTAGGCACTAAGCTTGATGAATAAATTTCAGATTGCTTATAAGCTGATTCAAGAGCGCGTGATTGTTCTAAAATGTCATTTAATTCTAGTGTTCTAGTTTCAAAAAGTCTCTGACGAATTTGAGGAGATTGGAGACCACTTATAAAAGCGTCTCTTATATGTTCGTTTTTATTTGTTTCTGCATTGACACCCTTAAAATTACAATCTTTACTTAAGATCGTTAACTCCTGGAAAAATTTATCTATATTTTCTCCAGGTTGTTGTTTTCTAGTGGCTAATATATACCTAGAAAATATTTCACTTTTAGGTTTTATGTATATCTCATTTAATTTAGTTATCGCTTCATTATAGGATTTAGCCTCACTCACATATTCATAGATTGAATGAGAAAGAAAATTGATGAGTACCTTTAGATAATCTTCCTTTTTAATATTAGCCACTTCAATAAAATTTGTGAAGGTTTTTAGCCAGTGCTTCCATTCCTTCGAGGCAGTTGGTGAATCCGGAGCAGTATCGAATCTCTCTGGTCTTAGAAATTTTTCCATTGTTGTCAGATATAAAGCTTATAGTTAAAGAATACTACTTCAATATATTTTTTTGAATTTGAATTTTTTTGCCAATTAAATTGTAATAAGAAAACCTTTCTAGCAATAAGGCTTTAATTGGCAAAAAATTCAACATAACATGTTATACAAATATTTACAAACATTTATATGAAAACAATAATAATAACAATTCTAGTTGGGGAAAATTTGATAGATCACACTGACAGTTGATTCAACTTATTTTATGTTTAAAATTTAAGTCTGTAAAGAATCTGTACTTCTCTTGATATCCTTTACGAGCACAATTGATAATATTACAAAATTTTGGCATCTTTGAGTATTTGGAGAGCCTAAATAACTCAAAAACAAACATTATCATATAAATCCCTATGTAAATGCATTGAAGTTTGTCCTTCAACTCCGAATTTCATGTTGGGGTAGGTAAGTTATCAAAATGACCTATTAGTTGAGAAAAAACAAGATGGCTGCCGCTTCTCGCCACGCCATCTACACATGAGCGATCGCAGCGCCTCTACATACAATCTGACACGAAATTTAATTATTGTATTTCGTGACAAATTGTATGTAGAGGCGCTGCAATCGCTCAGGTGTAGATGGCGTGCAGGTCGAGAAGCGGCAGCGGTTTTTTTCTCAATTATTGCATTTCGTGTCAAATTGTATGTAGAGGCGCTGCGATCGCTCATGTGTAGATGGCGTGCAGGTTGAGAAGCGGCAGCCATCTTGTTTTTTTTCTCAATTATTGCATTTCGTGTCAAATTGTATGTAGAGGCGCTGCGATCGCCCATGTGTAGATGGCGTGCAGGTTGAGAAGCGGCAGCCATTTTGTTTTTTTCTCATTTATTGCATTTCGTGTCAAATTGTATGTAGAGGCGCTGCAATCGCTCATGTTTAAATGGCGTGCAGGTCGAGAAGCGGCAGCCATCTTGTTTTTTCTCAACTAATTCAATTGAGATTTTCACAGATGTAACAACCTTCGTAATCTTATCTTAATTGTACCTGAAGAAGGCCACAGAATGAGTGGCCGAATTTTAATTGTAATTTTTGCAATTTGTTGTAATTTTTACAAATAAATCACAGTTAAACCGAAAATCAAATTCTTTTACTAATCATTGAATTATATTTAATTATTATTTTTATTTTCTATATTATATAAACGTTAGTCACTCAACTATATGATGACATAATATCCATATTAACTCAATAGACTGTTGCTGTTGCTGCTGCATACTCACTCTCTGCTAGAATTAACAAATACAAAAGGCCTATAGTTTAACATTTATGTGAATAGGAGAGATAATAACAACTTTTTTTTTTTATTATTAATTGACTATTAGAGTATGACAATCTACTGGTAGATCAGAGGCTGACGCCTTATTAAAGGGGAGGTTTGAGCCCCTAAGGGGTAAAAAAAACCCTTATTAAAAAAAGATATATTTCCAGTAGGCATATCTACTACTGTATCTGTTTTGTGAAAGATTTATTAGGTAATTTTATATTTGGACCCTGTTATGCAACTGTGTGTCAAAGGCCAAAAAATTCAAAATTGAGTTAAGCACGGAATATTGTTTCAAATGCTATAATTAATAATATTTTTTTATGAAATATGTCCTAAAAAAATTTATATTTAATGTAAAAGCTTAAAATTATTTTTACAATATTTCAATGCAGGATTTTCATTTTGCGAAAATGATTTATGTACCTAACACGTTGTTTTTTATGATGTTAACAACCAATAAAAACTTATTTAACCTATAATATTATATATTGTTTACCTTAAATAAACAAAAATCCTTTTTTTTTTGCAAAATGAGAAATGAATTCGTAGATGTCAAAATTTAATTTTTTGATATTATTCCTGATAATGCAGATGAGGATCAGAGCGATTTCGAAAAGACAACAAAATAAATAATATTAAGTCAATTTTTTTTTTTTTTTTTTTTTTTTTCTCATTCACACTCACACTCACACACACATTCATACAGTCTTTTCGGCAACTCAGGCCATATAAGACTTTTTACGATATCCGTTATTGATAAATATACATATATGGGGTCCAGGCATTCTTATTTAAGCCATTTGGTATCCAGATGGCTTAAATAAAATCATCGGACTGCCTGGGGTCCGAACCCGCGACGTTTGGTATATGAGGTTAGCACGCTAACCTCTACGCCATGCCCCGAGGGCAATATTAAGTCAATTTCATTATAACTTTGATTTACTGTTGCCATGTTCACTTCCATTCAGGAATTAATTGTTGAGAAAATTTTGTTATCACTTTGTATTTAATTTTAAAATATTAATACTATTTAAAATTTATTAATGTAATTTGGATAAAAAGTTTCTAAAGCTATTAGTATTAAATATAACCATAAAAGAACTTTAATAATATCTTCGTTTTAATTTTTGAATTATAACCTAAAATTATTTTATTTATTATCAAGAGACTTTGAAGCATTTTTACAAATATATATTGGACTTGGAGAATTTTGCAATAATAATTTTATTGTTTATTCTCTAAATTAGTCATATTTTTAGAGATAATTTATGAATATCTGCGATAGTTACAGTATTTACTTGCACAATTGACAAAAAAAAATGATATATAATCTAATCAAAACAATTTAAATCAGAAAATCTTTAATGTTAATTTTCTCAAAACTCGATGTCTGGTCTTTGACACACATTTGCATAACATGGTCCATTTAAGGTTTAATGGTTACCATGGTAACAAAATAAAAATATAAATATACATTTTTCATCTGCTCCGTAATATCGGGAACTATTGATAAATATATGTTGACACGAAAAATCTGGTGGGACAAGCACAGAACACAACTTTTGATTACCGAAGGGCAAGAGAGATTTGTGTGCTGTGCGCCAGTCACACCAGATTTTTTTTTTTAATTTAATTAAAATTTGTTTAATTAACTTATATTATGAATATTAATAATAAAATGTTAAGGGTCAACTGTCTTTTTATTAATAAAGCCAAGTTTGTAGCCGAGGGCGAAATTTTCTCTCTCTTTTCTCTTGAGCCCTTCTCTCTCTCTCTCTTGTCCAGTCAAGTTTGTTCACAAAAGCCCTCAGGGGGTTGAAGAAGAAGAAGAAGAAGAGCAAAAAGACAAAGACCCTCTCTCTCTCTCTTGCTTGCTATTAGCTTCAATCATACTTCCCTTTTAGGCTATATTAAATTTCACCACCTACTTACCCTGTTATCTTTTTTTTAACTATCCCCACCAAATAAAGTAAAAATCCCGTTAAATACTCTTCTACCGGGTTGCAAGAAAACAGTTCTGTAAATATTTAAAAGTCTGTTAGTAAACATCGCTTTGGGCTTTAAAATTATAGGCTGTTGCAAAAGCAACTTTAAAGGAACCGTTAATGTTAAGATATATAGATAGGTGCAAAACGATTGGGCCACCGAAAATGTCAGCTCTCTATGTAGTTGGCCATGTTGGCCGCAAGGGCGCATTGTCAAATTGCATAATTTATAATAGTACCAAAATTATAAAAGAAATAAAAATAGTAATTATATTTGTATTCTTTAAATTTTAATTGCTAATATTAGGTTACAAAACAAAAAATGTTTAAATATTTAAATATTGTAAAATAAAAATAATAAATACGTTGGTAGATCTGGCTGTCAGATGTTAAATTATAAAGAAACTGGGAATATACTATAACCTCACTTTTTCTCTTCATCGAATGAATATCTATAATAATTAATAATATCGCTTATTACGTTTCAGAAAGTAAAGAAAACTCAATTCACCAATACTTTCTTGCAACCCAAAATTATTTAGCGGAAGATTTAAAACACCAAAAGCGTTTAACGAATCGTTAAATACGTTCTTGCAACCAAGGTCTTTAAATACACAGGTTGGCCAGAAACTAGTAAATAAACAATTTTCAGGTCACAGTTTTTGATTGGTCCACGTCATGAAGCTCCTCCTTGCTTATATTTTTCTATTTGGCAGCTTTGTTGGCTGTTTATAACCTAGTTCACATTCATTTTTTTTTTATTTGCAAATTGTATAGTTTCGGACTAAACTAATTTAGACCCTGGTATTTATACTGCTTTATTAATAATATGCTGTGTATAAATTTTTATAAATTGTTTGTTTCGAACGATTTTTTACAAAGGGAGGAGCTCCATGACGTCACTCTCTTGGAATGGAAAAAATGTAAACAAACCGAGTTTGACCCCCCCCTGCTTGCAACCTGGTATTCGTCTTTTAAATCTTCCGTTAAACAAACGCTCTTTAAAGCCATTGGTTGGTTAAATTAGCCCTTAAACTCTAAACATAAAAATGAATCTTCTAATACGTATTAATATAGATATTCGATTCATTTGTTAAAGCAGGGATTCCCAAACTTTTTCAAGGCGCCCCATGTCAAATCTCAGGGCAATGTTACTATTAGTTTTTCTTCATTTCGAATTCAGATACGCATTCATGTACAGGATGCGCGGCCAAAAAAAAATGTTTTATTATTTTTATTCCCATTTTGTTGACGTTTCGATCTCGGTTGGGATCATCCTCAGAACATGTTGTAGATTATATAATTCAATCATATATCATTTTTAGAACAGACAAGCAAGTGGTCAAGAGATACGATGGTCACGTCGCAAGTTAAATCAGGAGTGATTTTTTTTTTTAGCTAGAGTAAATTATTATATTTTACTTTCTCTTACCATATGAAATATATTCTTTATATATATAATTCTTCTGTACATGTGTATGTGACTGAACTCCTCCTAAACGACTGAACCGATTTAGATGAAATTTTTTGTGTATGTTTGTGAGAGTCCCGGACAGGTTTTGTTTCACAAATAACAACAAGTTAATGAGTTAAAATAAGAAAAAAATAAAAATTAGGAGAAATAGTTACCATGGTAAGAAAATATAAATATTTACCCATGTTTACGATTTTTTATTTATTCACATTTTGAATTCTAAAATATCGGCGTAAATTTTTTGTCTGTGTACCGGGAGAGTCCCGGAAAGGATATGATTCACAAAAAGTCTTAAGTTCATGAATAACCGTAATTAACCGTTAAAATAGTCTCTATATATAAAAATGAAAAGGGAAAATGTATGTACCGGGATGTATATAAGTAGGCGAGCAAGGGGGTCCAGGGGCGCAGCTCCCTGGCTAGACGGAAAGCCCCGCCGAAGGCGGGGCTTTGCTTCTAGTAGTTTATATATATAGAGCTTAAATATCTTGGGTCTCATGGCGGAGGGGGGGGGGTTGAACCCCAACCCCCACACACATGTGACACATATGACACATATGGTGTCAAAATACGTATAAAGTGTTAAATAAATTATTGAAATAAATCTTACTTAGATTTAATTCTCCTATTAAATTCAAATCTCAATTCTTTCCAATGGGCAAATTTATTTTCTGGAATTTTTTGCGCCTCCCCTTTTGAGAATTTGCGGACCCGAGTATTTTTCCTAGAATTTCCATAGCGTCCTTTATAAACTGCGAAATTTAAACGGGAAGTTGTTCAAATAGAGCGTGACGAATGGACAACCCAATGGCACCTACGGGGTACCGAGAAAGAAGATTTAAAAAAAAATTTAATTTTTTTTCATCTACTTAACCCCTCCCCTCTCCCTCTGTTTACGTCATACTCGAAGTTTTCTCTCTTTTACAAATAGGATATAAAGAAGAATCAAAATTTTTTCCTTCATTTCCTTCGGTCTTTTTTTTTCCCCCCAATCTAGTTCAATCAAAAAACTCATTCTTAATCCATCCTTAATGGATTAATAAATAAGAAATTATATATAATATTTAAGATATTATATATATCGCGTATATGAGCCGCGAAATTTATACAATTAAATATTTATTAATTCATATATCCGAAAAAATAAGGGTGTGCGGGAGTCGAACCACGGATCCTCCGATTGGTACTCAGAGTGCCCTAACCACTAGACCACAGCACGACATTCGGATATATGAAGTTCACTTATGAACTCACTTGGAAAGCAAATTTAGTCATCAGGAGAAATGGACCCGCGGCTCATATACGCGATATATATAATATCTTAAATATTATATATAATTTCTTATTTATTAATTAATTAAAATTGAGGTCTCCTCAATTATTCCATCTGGATTGCACCTGGTCGAGGGATAAATTTGTGACACCGTTCATGGGTCCATTTCTCCTGATGACTAAATTTGCTTTCCAAGTGAGTTCATAAGTGAACTTCATATATCCGAATGTCGTGCTGTGGTCTAGTGGTTAGGGCACTCTGAGTCCAATCGGAGGATCCGTGGTTCGACATCCTTAATGGTTTTTTCATTTCTCAAAATACCCTTAGGGATGGATTTTTTTTTTTTATATAAATCAAAAAAAAAAAAAAATTATATTTATTTGACTTTCAAGTCACGAGAAAGGTGCTTTGAAGGTCAAAAAGATGAAAAGATCGAAATGCGAGAGGAAATTCTCTCTCTTTGAGTGTTTGTATTGAGAGAGAGAGAGAGGGAACGTCTAAAAAGATAAACAAACAAATAAAGATTTTCAATTCCGAGCTGGTTGCTTATACAAATGTCAACAAGAGTGTTTAAGAAATCGTTTAGTATTCAGCACAGAGAGTGAGTGAAAGAAATTCGAAATAACGATCAAAACCCTCCTCTCTATTGCCATAATACGTAGCTATAATCAACTCAACTAAAAAAAAAAAAACTCTCTTGAGAGAATTGCATATGTTGCTGCGATATTAAGATGAGAAATAAAATGCAGCTATTTCTTTTTAAGGGGCTTAAGGGGCTACGGGGGCGAAGTAGTTACGCATATTTTTCCCGCTAAGATGGCGTTGTGTGTCATTAAATATCAAGTAATTCAAAAATTTGCCAAGAGATGTCAGAATGGTAGCTAATAATATTTAATGCATTTTCATTTGATCTTTTAACAATAAATGTTATTATATATTATGTATCTTTTATAAAAGCATAAAAATATATAAATATAGGCTATTAGGGGATCGGCTGTTAGACTAGCCTGCCATCTATTGCAAGAATGCTGAACTATTTTGACAGTTGATTTTTAAATAAATCATCTAAGCTTATTTTAAAAATTTCTTATTAATAATAACAATAAATTCATTTTTATATTTAAAAAAAAAATCAAAGATTATTGGGACAGATTGTTTTTTTTGTATTTGCTTGATAACAAAAAAATTAATTACGATAATTTTTTAATAAGTCATTAAAAAAATTATAGCTCGACGTCCCAATAATCTCTTATGAATTTAATTCATTTAAAAAAAAAACTGCATTAAAAAATTCCTTATTAAATTAGTCTAGTTTTTTTTTTTTTTTAAGTACGTTTAGACGTCGCTCCTGAAACCCCCTTAAATATTGAATCACACAAACACCAAGAATATACAAATAAAGGGAAAGAGGATTACGACCTTTTTTTAGATAGAGACTAAATCAAAATCTGGTGTGATTGTTCGCACAGCACAGTAATTGAAATTAGCTAGAAGAGAATATAAACTGAGAGAGCGAGTTTTTTTTTTTTTTTTTTTTTTTTTTTCTTTCAAATAACTTAATTTATTTGTCAAGCTTAAACGAGTCGTTTCGTTCTTTTCTTTATTTTATTTTATTTTATTTTTTTTTTAATTATCTCCAATGTTTTTAATTCAGATACTGAGTGGGTGAATAAAAAAAAATATGGTGTGACTGGTCGCACATCATACAACTTTCTCTTATCTTCGGTAATCGAAAGTTGTGTATTGCACTTGTCCCACCAGATTTTTTGTGTCGACATTCCAACAGTACAGTACATTCGATTTTAAAATTTAAAGTATGGGAAAATATTTATTATATTTTTTAACCAAGGCAACCATTTCTCCTATCTTTCCTATGAAGTACAAGAGTAAAGTGGTCTTCAGAAGATTTCAATGACAAAATGAGAATATACATTTTAAAGAGCATCTAAAAAATAATTGATTTTTGAATTAAAAATAAAATCGTTGGAGCGAATTTAGAGAAAATCGAAAAAAAAACTGAAAAAGTGCATCAGTAAAGTACTAGTACTCTTTGGCCAATTTTGTTCAAAAGCTTCGTGTCACGTCCCAGGGGGGTGCCTAACTTAAATATAAAATTTCAACCTCCTAGCTCTTTTCGTTCTTGAGATATTTTGTTCACAGACACACAGACACACAGACAGACAGACCATGTCGCGAAAACCACTTTTTTGGATTCAGGGGACCTCAAAACGTGAAGATCCATCAAAATCTCGACATCGAATTTTTGACATGAATCCAATACTTTCTTTCTATATATATTAACATATATATAGAGGTAAGAGAAAGTAATGTTTTATTACAATTAAGCCTTTTTACCGGTAATACACTTAAATTCAATGAAATATTTACGGACATTTCTCAGATCCAGAACACGTCCGTTAATCCGGACGTTTGATAACCCAATATACCGTATATAAAGCCTAAGATTTAAAAAAAAAAATTATTATTTTCTATCTATATTAGGTATTTCGAGTATTTATAACAAATACCTATCTATATTTACACTCTCTGACATATTTTCCCCAAATCCATTTAATCTCTCATGCCAATCAATTGTTTGGGGGTGGGCGGGGGCGGGGAGGGGGACATTTGCAACATTCAACCTGAGTTACACTTTTTTTTACAAACCATGTTTTGATAAACTGAAAATTTCATAAACAAAGTTTTTAATATTAAAAAAGATGGTGTGACTGGTCGCACAGTAGACAACTTTCTCTCACTTAAGTTGTATACTGTGCTTGTCATATCAGAGTTTTTTGTGTCGAGATATATTTATTTTTCCATTGCACCTTAGCTCCCAACTTGTCACTTTTTTTTTGGAATAGGTGCATAAGGTCCGAAGACCTATAATGACCAGTAGTCACATGCAGCCAGGAAGAATATAGTTTAAAAAAATCTGGTGTGACTGGCGCACAGCACACAACTTTCTCTTACCTTCGGTAATCGAAAGTTCTGTTCTGTGCTTGTCACACCAGATTTTTTGTGTCGACATATATTTAGTTCCCGACAGTATGGAACATATGAATTCAAGATGTAAAATTTATAAGTATGGCAAAATATTTATATTTTGTTACCATGGCAACCATTTCTCCTATCTTCCCTATGGAAATACAAGAGTAAAGTGGTCTTCAGAAGATTTCAATTGCAAAATGAGAATATACATTTTAAAGAGAATCGAAAAATTAATTGATTTTTGAATTTTAAAAAAAATCGTTGGAGCAAATTTTGAGAAAATCGAAAAAAACTGAAAAAATACATCAGTAAAGTACTAGTACTCTTTGGCCGATTTTGATTAAAAGCTTATTTTTCCCGGTCCCGGGAGGTGTTTAACTTAAATATAAAATTTCAACCTCCCTAGCTCAATTCCTTCATGCTTAAAATTGAACACACACACACCCACCCACCACCCACCCACAGACAGACCATGTCGCGAAAACCACTTTTTTGGATTCAGGGGACCTCAAAACGTGAAGATCCATCAAAATCTCGACATCGAATTTTTGACATGAATCCAATACTTTCTCTCTATATATATATTACATATATACATAGGTAAGAGAAAGTAAAAAATGTTTGCCCCCCCCCCAAGAAAAAAGTTGAAATGACGTCACTGCCACTCCCAGCCTACTTTGTAATCTTAATTTATAAAATTTAATATTAATTTTTACTTTCTCGTACCCTATATATGAAATATATAGGAGAGAAAGTATTGCGATCATGTCAAAAATTCGATGTCCAGATTTTGATGGATATACATGTTTTGAGGTCCCCTGAGTCCAAAAAAGTGGGTCCCGCAAATTGGTCTGTGTGTGTGTGTGTGTGTGTGTGTGTGTGTGTGTGTGTGTGTGTGTGTGTGTGTGTGTGTGTGTGTGTGTGTGTGTGTGTGTGTGTGTGTGTGTGTGTGTGTGTGTGTGTGTGTGTGTGGACCCATTTTTTTTAGCATGAAGGAATTGAGCTAGCGGATTGAAATTTTATATTTAACTTAGGTACCTTTGAAGAATCTCAAAATAAGCTTTTGAACAAAATCGGCCAAAAAGTACTAGTACTTTACTGATGTACTTTTTCAGTTTTTTTCGATTTTCTCAAAATTCCCTCCAAGGATTTTTTTTAAAATTCATAAATCAACTATTTTTTAGATGCTCTTTAAAATGTATATTCTCATTTTGCCGTTGAAATCTTCTGAAGACCACTTTACTCTTGTTCTTCATAGGAAAGATAGAACTGGTTGCCATGGTAACCGAATTTAAATCTTTTTCTTTTTATTAGATTAAAAATCTGGTGTGACTGGCGCACAGCACACAACTTTCTCTTACCCTTCGGTAAGAGAAAGTTGTGCACCGTGCTGGTCACACCAGATTTTTTGTGTCGAGATATATTTAGTTTCCGCTAGCACCTTAGTTTCAAACTTGCATTTTAAATGTTGACTGCTTCAAATAAACTATGGTTATTTTTCAAAATTTTAATCTCATATTTGGACATTTTATACACAATATAGAATCGTAAATAAATACAAAATTTCATAAGAATTGGAAAAAAAATTTTAAATGCGTAAAAAGTTTCAAAGGGGACCCCCTTTTGAATCGAAATTAACATACAAATCCCTATAGGAAATTAACATTAGGCCTATGAGAGAAGGCGGAGAGACAGGCGATAATGTTTGCAAGTGAGAGAGAGAGAGAGTGAGAGATATATGTTTTCTCCTAAGCAATTAAAGACACAAATAAAATAAAAATAAATGGGAATTTAAATAATAATTGATTTTTAATCTAATAAAAAGAAAAAGATTTAAATTCGGTTACCATGGCAACCAGTTCTATCTTTCCTATGAAGAACAAGAGTAAAGTGGTCTTCAGAAGATTTCAACGGCAAAATGAGAATATACATTTTAAAGAGCATCTAAAAAATAGTTGATTTATGAATTTTAAAAAAATCCTTGGAGGGAATTTTGAGAAAATCGAAAAAAACTGAAAAAGTACATCAGTAAAGTACTAGTACTTTTTGGCCGATTTTGTTCAAAAGCTTATTTTGAGATTCTTCAAAGGTACCTAAGTTAAATATAAAATTTCAATCCGCTAGCTCAATTCCTTCATGCTAAAAAAATGGGTCCACACACACGACAGACACACACACACACACACACACACACACACACAGACCAATTTGCGGGACCCACTTTTTTGGACTCAGGGGACCTCAAAACATGTATATCCATCAAAATCTGGACATCGAATTTTTGACATGATCGCAATACTTTCTCTCCTATATATTTCATATATAGGGTACGAGAAAGTAAAAAATAAATAAATAAAGGAGAAGCATAAAAGGGGAACTGAACTGCGGGAACTGAGAAGATGCCTGTTGAGATTAGACTTGAAAGTCTTGCATTTCATAAGTAAAAGATTCAACCTTTTGAATGGATATTAACATGCAAATTCCATATGGGTATTTAAAATTGGCTCTATGAAAGAAAGAGCCCGAAAATCTGAAATACTACATCAGCAAAGTGGTCTTCAAAAGATTTCAATGACAAAATGAGAATATACATTTTAAAGAGGATCTAAAAAGTAATTGATTTATGAATTTTAATTAAAATCGTTAGAGCGAATTTTGTGAAAATTGAAAAAAACTGAAAAAGTACATCAGTAAAGTACTAGTACTCTTTGGCAGATTTGATTGAAATCCCTCCGGCATGTGTACTTAGATTAACATACAATTTGGGTATTGAGAGTTTTTTCGTTTTTTAGTAATTCCCATAACCCACATTTTTTGATATTTCACTTGAAATTGATTACATTTATTGATAAAAAAATCTTAAATTCCCAGGAGATTAATTCCAGTTAAAATATCAAAATATTTTCCTAAATTTCAGTTAATTTCGTAAAAAAAAAAATATTTTTGATAAGTTATGTGTCTCTATTAAATTGCTAGCTTCATAAAACCTTTAATAACTGAAGGGGGGTTTAAGCATTACACACAGGTCAACTAACTATCCAAATATGAAGCGCCCTGCTCTTAAAATTGCCATTAAAAGGAGGTGATCTCCTTTTAGCGTGAATTTGCGTCATTTTCACAATAATTTGAATGAATTTAAACTGAAGTATTACGTCGCGGGTTCGGATCCCAGGCAGTCCGATGAGTTTATTTAAGCCATTTGGATACCGGAGAAAATTTGCATCTTGAATTCTAATATCTCGGGGGAAACTAAATATATCTCGACACAAAAAATATGGTGTGACAAGCACGGAACATAACTTCAATTACCGAAGGTAAGAGATAGTTGTGCGCTGTAGTACCAGTCACAACAGATTTTGTTTTTTTTTATCCAAACGAATAAATTTCTGGTGCAATTAATTGAATAGAGAGAGAAGGGAGCTAGCTATAAGAGACAGAAAGTTTAGTTGGTTGGCTGATTTTTGGGTGATCGGAAATGATCACAACTTGCAAAACGGAAACGACACACACAAAGAGAGAGGGAATTAATAGTCGAAAATCTCTGCATGACTGAGGATGTATTAAAATCCTTATGAATGCAAAGCAATAATCGCTTTAATTATCTAAGCCTGCTTGCGTTAATGGATGATGACGATAAGATTAAAGGAAGAAGAATCAAAAGCTTTACGGGTATTTAATCTATGACTTTGTAAAGGGAGAGGCTTTAAGCCTTCTTTAAAATGCCATCTCTCTCTCTCTCTCTCTCTCTCTTGCCTTTTAGTCACGTTTTTTTTGAAAAAAAACATTGTGTGGTTTTATGAAACCACGATGCAAGTGAAACTTTTTTTTCGGATCGTAGGCTTTTTAACTGGAAATTTTCAAAAAATTATTCAATTAAGGGCATTAAATCGCGTTAACTTAATAATTGGAAAATGGGAAATCAATTGGCGTATGTTAAATTAAAAACTGAGAAAAAATATTTATTTAGTATTTGAATCACATTTTAAATATTTTAAAAATTATATTTTTATCAATTTAAAAATTGAAAAATTAAATCTCACAATATTTTTTTATAATTTATGTTATATATATTAAATTTCAACTTTCCTATTTTTGTCGTCAATGGCTTGTGACGTCATAACTTGTAGCGTCACGGCCTCTGACGTCACGGCTTGTAACCCGACATGCTGATAAAGAAACGAAAAAATTTGAGGCCATCAAATAAAAGTTTCACTTAAAAAAATAAAAAATATACTAGATTATTCTAGATCCATGCAGAAAGATGATCTTGTAACATTCTTATAAAAAGGACATTACACCCATCACATGTTGTATTTGATTTTATTTAAAAAAATCTGGTGTGACAGGTCGCACTAGCACACTTACCTTCGGTAATCGAAATTGTGTTCTGTGCTTGTCACACCAGTTAGTTTTGTGTCGAGATATATTTACTTTCCGTTGATGTATTTTTTTCTTTTTTTTTTACATTTCGGCATTTGACTCTTATAAATTTATTTTATTATTTATATTAATACACTATCGATGGCTTCCGGCGGGCGTACAATGGTCTCGTTTTTCGGGGGCCACCTATCCCGATTTTCAGCCACCACTTGGCGTTGCTTAACAACATTGATCTTGGTGGATAAGTTGTTCTTTCTTCTTGCCAGGCCTGCCGGCCGTTGATGTATTAGAATTCAAGATGCAAATTTTATAAAGAAAATATTTATATTCTGTGAAATTCAAAAAAAAAAAAAAAACTGAAAAAGTGCATCTGTAAAGTACTAGTACTCTTTTTGGCTGATTTTGTTCAAAAGCCGCATGTCATTTGCCAAGGGAGTGATACCGGAAATTGAATATAAAAATTTCAACTCTCTTAGCACATAGTCCTTCATACTTTCAAATTGAACAGAGACAGACCATGTTATGACATGTATCCAAACCAAGTTCCTTCTCTCAATATACAATATATATTCATATATAGCAAATAAATTTAATGACTATTTTGTCAAAAGTATTGAGGAAATCGTAAAAAGAAATAAATGAAGAAAGACTCAAATGGAAAGATTCATGCCCTATTTATACAAGCAAAGAAGATGCAGCAGAGGGAGAGTTTTTGGATTTCAAGAGATTGGATATGAAGGAATTAAAGAGGATGGTCAAGGATTTGAAGAATACGGGAGGGTGTGGAGAGGATGGACTTGACGACAGAAATTATAAAGGGGATGCAATAGATATCATTGCTAATAGATTTTTGGACGTAATAAATTCTTCATTAGAGAGGTGAGTGAAAATTTCCTGAAAATTCTGGAAGACATCGACAGTAATACCTGTGCCAAAAATAACTTTGGGACAAATAAATGCGAGTGTGAATTTAGACCCTATAAATACCATCCCTGTGTATGAAAAAATTTTAGAAATGGCCGTGAAAGAACAATTAATGACTTTTTGTGAGAAATTTAATATTCTGTCGACTTATCAATCTGGATTTAGGCCACATCATTCATGTAGAGAAGTATTCTACTAAAAATAACTGATGAATGGCTAGAGGATTTTGAAAGAGGTGAAATGGTGATTGCGGTATTTCTCGATTATAAAAGGGCATTCGAAACAGTGAATAGGAAGATACTATTGGACAAATTAAATAAATATGGAATAAGGGGAAATGTGTTGAACTTGGTTTAAGTCATATCTTGAAGTCATAGATACCAGATAGTGAACTACGACGGCTCTTACTCGGAGAAAATGCTGGTAAATTTCGGAAGTACCACAAGGAACAGTGTTGGGTCCATTATTATTTTTACTGTATATAAATGATATTGAAAAATGTATAAAGCATTGTAAAGTTAATGTTTTTGCTGATGACACCATGTTGTATTGTGAGTGGTCATAATGGTAGAGAAATGATTGTTAAAATAAATGAAGATTTAAAGAGTTTATGTATGTATTTATGTCATAATAACATGGCTCTTAATATGAAAAAATGTAAATATATAAAATTAAATGCTAAAGATGTAAATGTTGAGCCACTTAGAATTAACAACAATATCTTGGAAGAAGTAGATAAAATAAAATACCTAGGTGTAATAATTGATAAAGATTTAAATTTTAAAGAACATGGAAATTATTTGTTAAATAAAATTTCGAAAAAAATGTTATTTTTTGGGAAGAATATCCTAAAAAATTTGTCAATGTCAACAAAACTATTAATGTATAAATCAATTATAGAACCTCACATAAATTATTGTAGCACTCTTTTGAACATCCTTCCAAGATATTGTATAGATGATTTACAAAAAAGACAGAATAGATGTATGAGACTTATACTGAAATGTAGTAGGTACATCTATAAATATAATGTTGAAAACTTTAGATTTGTATAGTGTCAGTGAAAGAATATTGTTTAACTCCTGAATGTCATATATAGGATTAATAATAACCTAATGCCACAATATCTTGCAGAAAAACTAAAATTGGGTGAAAATAAGTATGAATTGAGAGATAAAAATAATTTTATAATAGATAAATGTAAGACAACAAAGAGATACAAGACGATATTTTTTAATGTTCTCTCATTGTTTAATAAATTGCCCAGAGAAATGAAGGAAATAAAAAATGATTTTAATAAATTTAAGAGATTATTGAAATATCATATTTTGAACTTTAGAAGATAGAGGAAGTAAAATGTAATCTTGTATATTTTTTTGTGTTCTAAATGTATGAAAAAAAAAATATTTAATCAAATAAACTAAACTATTATTATTATTATATAGGTAAGAAAAAGTAAAAATGTTAACTAAAAGAGAAGATTTGGTATCCTCCTCCTAAAAGATTGATGTTTATTTAATTTCTTGGTATTTTCTAATATTTTAATGTCTACACTGTAAAAAGAAATATGAATTTTCAATCATTTTTCATATACTTCGGTGATTCAATATTAATATACCCAGGATATGAAATAAAAATTAATATAAAAGTTTATGAACAAATTACCAACTTTTAAACTTATCTTTTTCTTTGTGTGCCGCCAAATTTTTGAAATCGTTAAAAGTGCACTGCGCGACAAGTTGAGAATCACTGGTCTAAACGTTCTCAAATAACTCGACTACCTCAAGGAATTTTTAGTAATATTATTTTAAGGAAACTTGAAATTATTCTTTTAAAATTTATTTGACAAATCTAAATTTATTAAATTCTGGTTTGAAATTCGCGCTCTAAACTATTTAAATATTTATGAAGTCATACTAATTAAATAATTTTTATAAAGTAATTCAACTAAATAGCTATAAAAATTAAAATTAAAATTAACAATTTTTACCAAAATAATTAATTTTAAAATATACAAGAAATTTGTTTGGTTGGCAACAAATTGAACTTTCTCATATATATTCATAAACAGTTTATGTAACAGTAGGGTGGCTCTTATTTTTCAAAGTTGGAAATTTATTCGCGCTACCCCCTAGTTTGGTGCCATTGCCAAAAAAAATAACCTGTGTAAAATTTCAGCTCAATCGGATAAGGGGAAAGGGTGCCCCAAGAGCCCTGAAAATCGAAAAAAAAATCAGAAAATATTCATTTTATTTATTTATCTTGTTAAATATAAATTATATACAAAAAATTTTACTTTCTCTCTTACCTATACATGTAAGGTAAGAGAAAGTAAAAATGGATATATATTACATGTATAGGTAAGAGAAAGTAAAAATGGATTTTCGCAGTTTTCTCTGAAACCGTTAGCCGTACATAAAAAACTGATAGATGTTATGTGCATTTTTTATAGATCTACAACTTTTATATAACACTTTTTACTTTCTCTTACCTATGTATATATGTAATATATATAGAGAGAGAAAGTATTGGTTTCATGTCAAAAATTCGATGTCGAGATTTTGATGGATCTTCACGTTTTGAGGTCCCCTGAATCCAAAAAGTGGTTTTCGCGACATGGTCTGTTGTCCAGTGGCGCAACCAGGATTTGCTCCTGGGGGGGGGTTTTGACTAGACGCGCAGCCCCTCTTTGCAGAGGCGTACCGAGGCAGTTGGGGGCCTGGGGCGGAACTAGAAGAGGGGGCCTTATATTGAATTTTTTTTTTTTTTGGGGGGTGGTCATCTTTTAATATCCCTCTCCTCCATACACAAAAACATTTTTAAAATACCGTATATCCCTGAACCCCAAGGGGTATTTTCATTAAATTTTCTTTTTTTTATCTAAATTTTCCCATTTTTACTTGAGCCCCAAGGGCCCCGGGGCCTCTCAAAGAGAAATGTTCATTAAATTTTGTTTTTTTCTCCCCCATTTTTACTTGAGCCCCAAGGGCCCCGGGGCCTCTCAAAGAGAAATTTTCAATAAATTTTGTTTTTACTTGAGCCCCAAGGGCCCCGGGGCCTCTCAAAGAGAAATTTTCAATAAATTTTGTTTTTTTTTTATCTAAATTTTCCCATTTTTACTTGAGCCCTGAGGGCCCCGGGGCCTCTCAAAGAGAAATTTTCATTAAATTTTGTTTTTTACTTGAGCCCTGAGGGCCCCGGGGCCTCTCAAGGGAAATTTTCATTAAATTTTTCTTTTTTTTTTATCTAAATTTTCCCATTTTTACTTGAGCCCCGAGGGCCCCGGGGCCTTTCAAAGGGAAATTTTCATTAAATTTTTTTTTTTATAAATATATGGGGGCCTATGCCGGCTCGGGGCGTGGGGCGGACCGCCCCCCTCGCCCCCCCCCCTCGGTACGCCACTGCCTCTTAGATAATTCGAATTTAAGTAAAATTTTTATTTAAATAATTGTCAAATTTCAATAAGGTTATGGCATAAAAAAAATCCTCAATAGCCTACAAAAAAAAAAAACATTCTCCGGTTGTTTTCCCCTGGTACATCGTGCACGCTGACACGCACCAACCCATGTGTACCGGTATCTAGCTCGAAGCCATTAAGCCGGTTCCCAATGTTTGGGGGTGAGAGGCCCTTCACCTCCCTACTCCTCAAAATCAGTCCCTGACGGGACTGGTCGACCAGCTCTCGACGTGTTCATCTCAAATCACCATTCTCTCAAATCACCATTGACAAATTCAAATTTCAATAATAATAATAATAATAAAAGTTTTATTTATTCATAATTTACAAAATTACAATCGCGCTCGTGGCGCTGTAATGTTACAATTTGTCTTGCGGCTTCAGACCTAGGTCTTTTATCCAGCGAGAAGTCTTCTTATTTGTTGCTTGATATTGTTGCGTTCGCCTTTTTACTTTCAGAGAAAAGTTTAAAAAAAACTCTGGTCACTTTTATATAAAATTAAAATAAAGTAAGGGAAAGGGGAAACAAAAACAAAAATAAGGGAACATTCGGTGATTCCTTTATGGGTCCGTCTTGCTAACAATCAAATTAGGTAATATTAAGGTCACAGATCGGGTTAGATGTCACGTCCGGTATAATTGATTTATAAGAGGGTTCTCATGCGTCGAGCATCTCACCTTAAATCGTAGGTACATCTTGTTCAAGCTATCCAGTAGCGACTCAGTCCCAAGGCCTACTTCAATTATTTCGTTACTAATTCCTGGAGGTGGTTGGGCAATAATTCTGAGAGCTTTAGATTGCACTCTCTTTAAAGCTAACAGGTTTGATCTTGACGCATATGGGAACCAAGCAGGCGCTGCATATGTGAGACATGGCTTGACAATCATCTGGTAGAGGGCCATTTTTCCTTCAAGTGGGAGTGCACTTCCTGGGCGTATCAAAGACCAGATTGCTCTGACTGCTTGACGTCCTCGGTTCTTTGCGTGACTTAGATGAGCTGCCCAGTTGCAACGCCGGTCCAGTATAGCTCCGAGATATCGAGCCTTATTTTTCCAAAGAAGTTGAAGGCCTCCTATCCTAACAGAGGTATGAAGGTATTTCCTCTTCTTCGTGAATAGGATTGCCTCCGACTTAGTTGGGTTGACCTTCAGTCTCCAAGTTCGAAGAAAGTCCAAGACGTCTTGTGTTTCCTCTTGGATTCTTCGCACCAAGCATTTGAAGTTTTTGTTGGAATAATAGATGCATGTATCGTCAGCATACTGCGCGACATGTACATTTTCTGGCCTGGGCATATCTGATATATAAAGCGCATACAGGATTGGCGAAAGTAACGCTCCTTGCGGAACCCCAGCTCTAATTGGGCGCCAATCAGATTTCGAGCTATTTACTCTTACCCTAAACACGCGATCTTTAAGGAAGTCCGCGATGATTTGACACAAAGGTTCTGGCAGGCCAAATAAGAGTAGCTTTGTGGCTAGTCCCACATGATACACGCTATCGAAGGCTTTTGCTACATCGAGGAGTACCATGGCTGTTGCCTTCTTGAGCCTAAGTCTTTCTCTTATAAAGCTTGCCACCCGCACAATCTGGTGAACGGCCGAGTGCGCCTTTCTAAACCCGAATTGGCAATCAGGTAAGAGTTTCCTATCTTGCACTTCTTTTTCCAGCCACTGAAGTATGAATCTCTCAGCCAGCTTCCCCAGGACAGGTAAGAGACAGATTGGCCTATAATTTACCGCCTGAGTAGGGTCTTTGCCTGCCTTATGTATAGGCACAATCTCTCCTTTTTTCCATGATGTTGGGAAATATCCTATTTTAAACATACTTTGAAAAATTCTGGCCAAGAGGAGGACGGCCTTTCCCGGCAAGGATTTTACAAAGACCGGAAGGATTCCATCGTGTCCTGGGGCCTTGCGCTGCTTTACTAACTTGATTGCTTCTTTCACTTGGCTAGGCTTTATGGTTGGTGAGAAGGTCTCGTCTCCGCGCCTTTCTAGTTCCTCTGCGGCCTGCTCCATCAGCATCTGAAAAGTGATTTCGGATTGCTCGTTGTTAGTGAATTGTTCTTCGTAGCTGCTTGCTAGTATTTCTGCCTGCCGCTCCGGGAGGTATTCAAGACCGTTTGGGCCCTCGAGAGGTCCGAAAGACGCCTTGCCCCTTCGGAGTCGACGAGCAAATTGCCAGATTGAAGTGTCTTTGGTGTTTAGGGATTTTATTCTGTTTACCCACGTATTGTGTCTCCAAATTGCCACGGCTTGCTTTACTTTTTGCACCAGACTGTTCAGCTCGGTTTTGTTGTTTCTAAATCTGTGCCATATTCTCCTCGCTCTGTTCTTCTCTTCTATTAGTTTCCTGATTTCTCCTGGGAGTGGTTCGCCCACGGTTAATGACTTCCTCTTAGGTATGCTTGTATTAGCGGCCGAGGTTATTGCATTTGTGAGTGACTCTATTGCATCGTCAATATCTGTGGTTGTTTGTATTCGAGGAATGCTTATTGAGTTGCAGATGTGTAGCCGGTATTTTTTCCAGTCTGCTTTATTTAAGTCCCACGTTTGACTACTTTCGTTAAATACATGCTTGCGTAGGCGAACTGTTACGGGGCAGTGGTCAGAGTCTAATTCGTCCCAGCTGACTGCAGTTGCCCCAACATGGGACATCCCTTTAATGATGGTGAGGTCTAATACACTTGGGTAATAGCGGGGCTGGGTTGGATACCTGGTGGGTTCACCTGGATGTATGATCCTTAGTCCACGCTGAAGGCAGAGGTTTAGGAGCTTCCGGCCGTTCTCATTGTCACTCCTGCACCCCCACTCAATGTTTCTGGCGTTTAAATCCCCGGTTAAAATGACTCTGCTATTCGTATCAAGAATTGAGATTAGATCCTGTTGTGTAAGGGGGCGTAATCTTGAGGGAGAGTTGTAAATGCAAGCTATTGTGATTGGACCAGTTGGAGTATTGATGTTTGCTGCTATTGCTTCAAGATGGTCGGTGTCAGAAAGAACGCGCTGGTATGAAGTGATGTCTCTTCGTATTGCTAGTAACACCCCTCGCTGTGGGTGAGATGCGTCTGCTCTAAAAATATTAAAGCCGGGTATATGTAAGCGGATGTCTGGTGTGAGCAGTGTTTCTGTTATTGCTATGACATGCGCGTTACGCTGTCTTGAAAAATGGATAAGTTCGCAAATTTTATTTCTTAAACCATTGGAGTTCCAGTTTATGATATTTATGCTGGGGATAGCAGCCATTATCGAAAGATGCAGTCCCCGTCCTCCCGGAGAATCTTACTACGTTCTGTGGAGTCCTTAGCTTCAATAAGTTTAATGACCAAATTTAAAAATTTTGAGAGGATATCGGTAATTTGGGCGGTTAAGTTCCCTGCGTTATCTTCCGAATAAAAATTATGATTTCTACGCTGACTGGGCTTTTGAGAAGACATTGTTACTTGCGAGTAAGTCAGTGGAGTGAGATTGTTGTGCGGGTTGATTGTTGGCTGATTAATTGAGTTACGTCCTCGATTATTAGGTGGCAATTCGGGGAAATGGGTTTTGTTTGCAGGTGGCATGCTTGTTATATTTTCTGTTTTTTTCGGCCTCCGCTCAACAGCTTTAATTTTAACAGAACAATCCTTGCTGCTAGCTGCGTGATTTTCACCACAATTTGCGCATTTTAAGATTAGGGATTGGCACTCCTGATTTTTGTGCGGTCCAGCACACCGGACGCACCTCTCAGGCAGAGAGCAATTGACACTGATGTGCCCCAGCTCCTGACACCTGAAGCATTGCTGGATACTCTGAGAGCCCTTAAATTTTTCCCAGAAAATTTTTGTGTACAGCAGGTGCTTCATTGCTAATATTGGTTTTAAATCTTTCTCAGGTGCAAATTTTAAAATAAAAATAGGTATACTGATGTCAGTGCCTTTTCTTTTTAGTTGAATGATGTCTAGAGGTTCGTGCCCCTCTACACGCAAGCCATTTTTAATTTCCTCAACAGTTGTAGAACTGTGAAGACCCTTTAAGACTATCTTTACAGGCACCTCCTCCTTGAGGCCGTACGTGTAAAATTGGTACTCGTGTTGATTAAGGTAAGCTTTAACTATCTTATAGTCATTGATATCACTGACTTTAATAAGTGTCTTTTCATATTCTTTACTAGAAATGCACTTAAATTCTACTTCACCCTTTATAAGGCTCTTTATTTTCTTAAAAAATAATGTGGCTTGCTGTATTTTATTCCTAATAACTAGTGGAGGGGGCCTTTTGGTTTTAACAGAAGGCCCAGGGGTCTCCTCTGGATCCATATCGATTTCATCCAGCGAGCTGAAGCGATTGCTCGTCTCCACGTTATAAAGAGACACATCGCTTTCTAAGCACGAGGTGAACGAATTATCTAATATTTTATTTGCATTAGTACGTCTACGCTTACTTGTAGAGCGCTCCTTCGGGCTGGAGGAGCAGCCAGGTTTTGGTGACGATGGTGACTTCCCTCGTCGACGAGCCGGCGCTGGTTTCCCTTCTGCTTTTCTTACATTCAAGGCTGAGGCTGAGGGTTCAGCGGCTTTGGATGTCGGAGGCTTGGCTGGGAGGGTCTTGGCCCGCGGCCCAGCGGGATTCGCTTTCATAATAAACTCACCCGGATTCGCGAAATTAATTATAAAATTATTAAATAGTACAAAAAAACAACGAATTAAATCAAAATTAATAAATATTAATGGAGAAATATAAATAAAATTGAAAATATTAGATGAGCGTGAAAATTTTCAATGTTTACAAATAGTCACGGCCATTCGGAGTCCTCAAATTTCAATAAATGAATGTAGAGTCTTATATTAGTCTTTTGTTTTTTATGATTTAGGAGAAATAACAAAAGATTTAAGTTGTTTTTATTTCTTATATATAATATATATATTTTATATTAATACTTTACGAAAAATAAGCAATTTTCATTTTTTGGTTAAAATTTTTTTTAAATAAAATAAACATATTTTTAAGAAATTATTTTTTTTATAATAAAAAGGATACAATTTTTTTTTTCTTTTCTAATAATTTGTAATAATATATAGAAATTTGAATTTTTTTCTCTTCTGGGGGGGGTTAAAACCCTAAAAACCCCCCTGGTTGCGCCACTGTGTCTGTGTGTGGGTGTGTGGGTGTGTGTGTGTGTGTTCAATTTTAAGCATGAAGGAATTGAGCTATGAGGCTGAAATTTTATATTTAAGTTAAACACCCTCCTGGACCGGAAAAATAAGCTTTTAATCAAAATCGGCCAAAGAGTACTAGTACTTTACTGATGTACTTTTTCAGTTTTTTTCGATTTTCTCAAAATTCCCTCCAACGATTTTTTTGAAAATTCAAAAAATGAATTATTTTTTAGATGCTCTTTAAAATGTATATTCTCATTTTGCGATTGAAATCTTCTGAAGACCACTTTACTCTTGTATTTCATAGGGAAGATAGGAGAAATGGTTGCCATGGTAACAAAATATAAATATTTTCCCATACTTATAAATTTTACATCTTGAATTCAATTGTACCCTACTGTCGGAAACTAAATATATGTCGACACAAAAAATCTGGTGTGACAAGCACAGTACACAACTTTCGATTACCGAAGGTAAGAGAAAGTTGTGTGCTGTGCGCCAGTCACACCAGATTTTTTGTATATAATTTATATTTAACAAGATAAATAAATAAAATGAATATTTTCTGATTTTTTTTCGATTTTCAGGGCTCTTGGGGCACCCTTTCCCCTTATCCGATTGAGCTGAAATTTTACACAGGTTATTTTTTTTGGCAATGGCACCAAACTAGGGGGTAGCGTCAAAAAAATCTCAAAAGATTTTTCCCCAGTAGTAGCTAAGAGCCACCCTAATGTAACAGACTTCCTATACTTGTATATGAATATTGCTTGAAAATTTTTAAAAGTGTATTTTCAGTACTGTACGCTTAAAATAAGTCAAAGATTTAAAAAACATTGGATTTAAAATAATTTAAATGGCGAAAAAAAAAACCTTAGCTATTTAATTAAATCTAATCCAAAGAAATGAAATCATTTATTTTCTGCTCTCTATCGATAATCCTACCAATTTGTAATCAGACTTCTTGTTGAATTCAATAAATTGAATAATCTGATGCCTGGGGCTCGAATACCGATCATTTAATTTGTAATTAAGCATGCTTCCAATTACACATCGGAAGCACTATTTTTTATACGATACTTTTTGTTCTTTTAGAAGCTAAGTTTCCTGTATTGCAGTAATTTTTTATTTCTTTTTCTTTTTCTTTGGTGTTTAATGATTAAACGCTTATAATTTTACAATTACTCTTTTGTTGTGGCTTTTGTCTGTTGTTTCTTTATTAGCAAAAAAATGGTACTGCGCAGATAATTCGCGATATTCGGCGACCATCCGGGCACTACATCAACCGAGGTCCTAAACTACGTTTTCGGTTCGTCCAGGTGATCGTCAACGCCCTCGTCCTTTTGGCCATCGCCATCTGCCTCGTTGCTTATTTTAGGGGTAAACAAAACTTTCTTATTTTGATATATACGGAGGGGTTGGGCATCTTGCCCTTCCCTGACTGCTAAACGTGCTTTAAATAAATTAAATTCATAAGAGATTATTGGGACATCGAGCTATAATTTTTTTGAATGACTTATTAAAAAATTATCGTAATTAATTTTTTTGTTATCAAGCAAATACAAAAAAAGAATCTGCCCCAATAATCTTTAATTTTTTTTTTAATTTAAAAATGAATTTATTGTTATTATTAATCACATATTAATTAAGAAATTGTTAAAATAAGCTTAGATGATTTATTTAAAAATCAACTGTCAAATTGGTTCAGCATTCTTGCAATAGATGGCAGGCTAGTCTAACAGCCTGATCCCCTAATAGCCTATATTTATATATTTTTATGCTTTTATAAAAGATACGTAATATATAATAACATTTATTGTTAAAAGATCAATGAAAATCAACCAAATGCATTAAATATTATTAGCTACCATTCTGACATCTCTTGGCAAAATTTTGATTTTTTTGGCATACTTTTTATAACACACAACGCCATCTTATCGGGAAAAACATGCGTAACCACTTCGCTCTCGTTCCCCCTTAAACTTAAAATAGGACGGGAAGTGGGAGAGGAGGTCGAACCTCCAATGAATGGGGGCTTACTCTCAAATTTGTGTGAAAATTGTTACCAAATCTTATCATCTATATATAATCTAATATCAAATTTATAGTAGAAAAAAAAAGGAGAGAGTGGCGGGCTCACAGGCAAACTAGGGACGCAGGCGCAACCTGAAGAGAGGGCAAAAAGGGAAAAATAAAAATAAAATTTTGGTTCGGGGGGACACGGGAAAAAATTTCGTTTGGGGGCGGCAAAAATTAGTCTCTAAAAAAGGTAATAAAATATTTCCCGGACGGGAAAAAATTTTGGTTCCGCGAAGAGGAAATGTTCGGGGCGGCACACGGGAAAATTTTGGTTCCGCGAAAAAAAAAAAAAAAAAATTTCGCAGAAAAATTTTTGAGATCAGGGAAAATTTTAAGGAGGGGTCGGCAAATTAAATTTTTAAAGTTTTTTGGGGGGGGGGCGCAAAAAATATCTTGCCTAGGGCGGCAGAATAGCTTGGCCGGCCCTGCGAGTAGCTATATTTATTTCTTTATTTAAGAACCCTCAGCGACGTTTCGGTCGACTATGCGACCATCTTCATGGCTAGAGTTCAGTCAACAATCTAAATTTATTTAATACACTCACTATTTATAGATGAAACCTAATTATGTTAAAAAAAAAGAAAATCTCTTTAATTTTGCAGCCAATCCTGTTAGAGATACCAAAGCACTCGCCGCTCGGACCATTAATCCTGCTCCAGGTAGGCTCTAATCAACAACTTATTCATTCTAAATTTACGGGGGCGGGGGGGGCATCAAAAGTCGCTTGTTTTTTGTCTCCCATTCGAAATGGGATGGATACAAGAGACAAAAGTCGCGCAAAATGATTGGTGTGGACCCAGAGGCGGATCCAGAGGGGGTGGGGGGGGGGGGTAATCTGGAGAGACTGGTCGCAGAGCACACATTTTTTTTTGTTAATTTCGGTAATTTAAAGGCGCATTCTGTACTTGTTTGTCAGAATATAAATACAAATCAAATTTTTAAGTATTAATTTTTAAAATTTTACATTAAAAATACATTTTTTAAAGTATTGCTTAATCTTCACTATAGGACTCGAAGCCACCCAGGGGGCGCTGGCTTACACTTCACGAGTTCACTCTTTTGACATTAGCCGAGAATTCCCTAGTTGTTTTATATTTTTTTTTTTAATCTAAGGAAACCGAACTGCGACCGAAGGACCGAAACAATTAGGTCGGGACCCCTGCAAGTTGTTTAAAAAAAAAGATTATTACTTTAACATTTCCTCGAAGCACGCCAGCGCTCCCTGGGTGGCTTGGAGTCCTATTGTAAAGATTAGCCAAAGTATTTTTTTTGGTCTCAGGGGGGAGGGGGGGGTAATTACCCCCTTTACACCCTCCCCCTTGTATCAGCCCTTGTGTGGACGTGTCACGCAGTTATTTCTTATTATTTGAGGGGTGAGTATATTTTTTTGGCCTCGGGGCATTATTTCTCCCTCTAAACAGAAGCCATAGGGGTATATTATTACTTTGTTGAAATTAAAGTTGATAAATAAATTATTTTTTTTATTAAAGGGTCAGATGACTAATTGAAAAGTTTCGATTTCATATTAAAAATATTATATTTAAAAATAAAATTTAGATTAAAAATAAAATATTTTAAATATTTATTTCTGTGCTGTAAATGTGTCTCTATGCATCGACGCGCGACTTAGTCGCTAGGTGTGTACTAGGCTTAATTATTTTATTTATTATCGAATTAATATCAACAATAATTGCACTGTAAAGATTATAAATATAATAAAAATGGAGAGAAAGGAAAATAACACGAAAAAGTAAGCTCTAATGCATTTCTTAGAGGTTATAATCAAGTCGCCTTTATATTTTCTCTGGACCAAATTGCTTTTCTGGGGATTTTTTTTTTTACTAATAAAAAGAATTTAGGTAAGTTAACATGAGTTTCAAAATAATTAATTTTTTTCTTTTTTTTTTTAGGCATCTGTCTACCAGTGATTGTAAACTTCTGCCAGTACCATAAAATTCCATACAATTTCACAATTTTTCCTAATTACATGGGGCACTTTACGCAACGAGAAGCTCAAGGCGATTTGGAGATGTATGAAGCTGTAGTGGATGTTCGATGTTATGAATTAACGGCTCTTTTCCTCTGTAGTCTTTTTGTTCCAAAATGTGGACCTGGCGGTCAAATTTTACGACCATGCAGGTCACTCTGCTCCGGTAAATTTTACTCTTTTTTTTAATATCATTGATCTATACTTAATTTTCCTCTCTTTTATAGAGACAATTCGTCGATGTGGATTCTTTTTACAAGTCTTTGCTCTTACACTTCCTGATTACCTTGAGTGTTCAATGTTCCCGGAAAAACCTTACCCTGAAGATTGTGTTGGCTATAACGAAGTAATTGAAGCTCAACAAAGAGCTAAGAAACCTAGTAAGTCATTTTCTTTTCATAAATTAAATTCCCTTTATAAAAAAAAAATATTATATTAAAAAAAAAAAAAAACGTAGACGAAGAAGAAAAGACAGTTAATTAATTTTTCTTTTTAAATAAATGAAGCGTCATGTGGGTCCAGTATGAAAGTAATTATTAATTGACCCTCTTCAAAGTTTATAAAAAAAAAAAGAAGTTTTTATTCACTTTAAACAAAAGTAAATTTCACTAAAAGCTTTTCTAAATTTAAAAAAATAAATAGAAATTTTATCTTATTTAGTGGAATTTCCCTTAAGTTGGTCACCCTGATTAGGCATTTTAATACGCGAGTTACACCTAACAATATTCTTTTTAAAAAATATCCAGCCGGATTAGTTAATTGTTGCAATAATGTTTGTTTATTGATCCCAAGTTAATTATCATTTTCTTTTCCTTTGTCAATTTTTCTAATAATTTACAATTTAAGATGAAATTTCTTTCAGCTTGTGCCTCCGGCTTCAAATGTGATGGATTTCGATGCATTCCTTTTGAATGGCGTTGTGATGGTCACGTCGATTGCCAGGATCAATCTGATGAACTTGAATGTCCTCAATGTGGAAAAGGTAACGAGTTTCGTTATTAAATTTTTTTTTATTCATAAATATCTGATAACTTATTTTATTTTTTTTTTTTTTAGGAGAGATTCATTGTGGTAAAAATAAATGCATGACTCAATCACATGTCTGTGATGGAATCAATGATTGTCCCTGGGGACAGGATGAAAGAAATTGTCGTAAGTTGTTGGATTTACTCTTTATTATTATTATTATTATTATTTTTTATTTGGCCAAACAAAAAATTCTACCAATTATATGTGCAGTAAATGAATAAAATAACTTTGAAGGATAGCTTAAAGATAAAATCCATCTTTTCTATTTAAAGTTAATTCTAGAATTCCAAGCTTTTTTTTAAATGTTTAAAATGAATTTATTTTAAATTTAAAATGTTTGAAACAATGTATTTAATAAAAATTTTTCTGATTTTAAAGTTTCTAGACCAGTAGGCTATTAAATGACACATTCATATTCAAAACTCGTTCATTTAGCACTAGGCGCGCAGATGCCTTTCCTGATCAGAAATTGAAAGATAACAAAGTTCGATTCCACCCTTCGCACTATTTCCACAACACAGGACGACGATCTTTGGATCGTCGTTTTTGGTGGAGTCCGCCAGATTGTGGAACTCGGTCCCATTAGATATTAGAAATTCGAGGAGTCTGGCACTTTTTAAAACCAAATTCTATAAATTTTTGCTGGATAAGCAGAGACAAGAGATGTAATTCTTTAATATAATATTTTATTTTATTTTTATGTAATCCTATTTTATTTTGTTTTATTATTTTTTCTTTATTTGTTTTATTTCATACAAGAGAGACAGTATAAATATATATGTAAATCTTATAGGCTCAAAGAGGCAAATCCTCAGAGCTAAATAAAAACTATTCTATTCTATTCTATTCTATTTAAATATAATTTGAGGACTAGCTTCCTCGTGGTTTAAATTATTTATATATTTATCTTATACTATTAACCCTCCGTCGGTTTTTTCCTTTTAATTTTAAATATACTATGTAGGCCTATACTACGATTCGTAGGCCTATCTCCTGTACTCCCTGTACCAATATGAAATTGCGCTAGGTCTCTTTGATTTTTTTAGTTTTTTCCACTTGTATCCGGAACTTTTAGCTAATCGTCTATAATTTGCATTTGGTCACAATGCTTTCCCTTTTCTTGGGGGAAATTCAGGATTTGTGAGCCCCTTAAAAGGGTTTTTATTTTATTTTTTATTTTAGTACGCCTTAGTGAACGAATGGGAGACATCGGCAAAGGTCAACTAGAAGTGTTTCACCCGGAAGAGAAGTCTTGGAAGTTGGCTTGTCCATCGTCTTGGAATCCTAGAACTTCGCCAGATTTTGTTTGTCAACTGCTTGGATATAAGTAAGTTTTCAATTTTAAGATTGATTGAAGGCAATGATGAGTTTTCTTAACTAAAGAAATAACCAAACCTAGCGCTGGATATTATTAGACAATAGATTTAAAAAAAGTCTGCCTAAAATAATTAAATAAATAATGTATTTTGTTTTGAATTGTAGGACTGCGAATTTCAGTAGCATTTCTGCTCCGACTGCTAGTGTCCTGGGCTCGAATTCTCCTCAACTTTATAAGGGAGGCAAAGTGGTCAGAATGAGCCAACATGGAAGTGGCATGAGCATGAGCTCATGGAATTTCATTCGGGATCTCAAGACGTGTAAAGCCACGAGTCCACCCATTAAAGTCAACCTAACATGCACCAGTTTCGGTAATCGATTTCTCTTTTTAAACAAAATCTATTTAATTTTCTTTTTTTTTTTTTATTAAAAATAAATTCATAGACATCATTAGGATATTTTTTTGGTTGAGTTGTTTAACATGGGCCGTAACTAGAGAATTTGACTGGTGGGGGGGGCGGGGGGGGGGCATGGGACCAGCTATCCTCCGGTGGGCCTGAAAAGTCCTATATTTTCTCAATTTTTCTTGAGGCAAGGAGCTTTCTGGGGGGGGGGCACCACCTAGTTACGCCCATGTTGTTTAAAAAAATCTCCTTTTAATATAATTGACAAGTGATCATGAATAAGTTTCAATCATCTCCGCCAGAGAGTAGCACCAATCAAAAGCGCCTGCAAATGGAAAGGTAGGCATCCATTCAAGCTAAGAAGAGTTTTATTTAACAGAAGAGCCAGGGGATTTTGGATTTAGGCCTCTCGACTCATTGATTACGATCAATTGTTTATATTAATATATTCCTCCTTTTGAAGTAAAAAAAAAATAAAAAAAATATAAAAAATGTTGATTTTGATTTTAGTATGTGGAGTGCGTCGCCATCCTGAGAAAACATCAAAACGAATAATTGGAGGCTCGGTGTCCTCTCCTGGTGATTGGCCTTTCCTCGCAGCTCTTTTAGGGGGCCCTGAAGAGGTTTTCTATTGTGCAGGTGTCTTAATAGCCGATCAATGGGTCTTGACGGCATCTCATTGCGTCGGGAAGTAAGAATCTCACAATTTCATTATTATTATTATTATTATTTTATTTTTTTTATTTCCATAATGTTTGAATAGTTTCAGTCAGACTGAACAGCCGACTGGCTGGACCATTCAGTTGGGCATCACGCGACGACATTCGCATACGTATTTTGGACAAAAAGTGAAAGTCCGCCGTGTTGTGGCGCACCCGCAATATAACCAGGGTGTTCAACATGACAACGATGTGGCTCTTTTTCAATTACAGAGCAGAGTTACCTTCCACGAACATTTGCTCCCTGTTTGTCTGCCTTCGCCGGAAAAAGAACTTCGGGCCGAAACGATTTGCACGGTAATCGGCTGGGGCAAGCGCGAGGATCGTGACGGTCAGTTCACTTTTACTTGAGGGGAGGCGAATGAATAATCGATTTAATAACTTTTTCGTTCTTATTTTAGTGTCGATGTATGAGCCGGCAGTAAATGAGGTGCAAGTGCCTGTGCTTGATAGGAAACTGTGCAACGCCTGGCTGCAACACCGAGAACTGAATGTCACAGATGGGATGATATGCGCTGGATATGCGGAAGGGGGAAAAGATGCATGCCAGGTGAGACGAGCATTTCGAGACTTCTATTATATCTATATTTCGTCCCTCTTACTTTATGCTAAATATGTTGCAATAGAATGATTAGAAATGATTGCTAGCTCCAAGTAGGCCTAATTATCTTTATTTCCAGGGAGATTCTGGAGGACCTCTTCTCTGTAGAGATGAATCGGAGCGGTGGTTTGTCGGAGGAATCGTCTCGTGGGGGATCAAATGCGCTCATCCTCATTTGCCCGGAGTCTACGCGTATGTTCCGAAATACGTGCCCTGGATTACCCAGCAAATGGAGATCTATTCTGAATAGAAGATAACCATCGAGGTGGGGGTGAATTCTCATAAAATCGAATCGATTTCGCTAATTGCTGGAGACAAGGGCTCTCTGAGTTACACTTCATCTCAACTCAAATTTTCTTCTTTTTTTTTAACTGAAGCGCCATAAAAACGAGGGCCAGAGGGGAAAACTAACTTAAAAGTTGTCACATAAATAACTTCTAGAAAGCGTCTCATTCTTTCTTCAAAAAATTTTTAAAACTTTTATCTAATTATTCCGGGTGTTTGAATCATTATTTATTCTATTATAACTTTTATTTATACTTTAATAAAAAAGCATAAATTTTATATTTAGCTTAAGTTTGTCAATTCACAACGGGGCTTAGATCAAAAGAGGATCCTCACCAAAAATTACTCAAAAAAAATATAAAAAAATTCAATTCGGATTTAATTTAAATGAAAAACAAAGAATGATAATTTATTATTAAATTGCAGTCTCAAGATTTGAATTCTCAAATCAGGTAAAGATTAATCAAAATAAATAAATTAATAATGCTGGAATGCGAGGATGCTGCCAAAGAGGGTTTGGACCAATGAAAATGCCAAGTGCAACGAGAGACGTTTCGGCGAAAATTTTATTTGCCATCTTCAGTCGTTCAGGAATTTTCATGTTTACGAGTATATTGAATTTGAACATGTGTCATTTGGCCAAGTCGGTTCTTTTAGTTCGAAGCTCTCTGAGCCTTTGCTCTCGAATTTGAATTTTTTTAAAAAGCGACTTGGCCAAATTACACATGTTCATATTAAATATACTCGTAAACATGAAAATTCCTGAACGACTGAAGATGGCAAAATAAAATTTTCGCCGAAACGTCTCTTTGATTGGAATTGGTCCAAAACCTCTTTGACTGCATCCTCTCAACCCGGCATTACAATATCTACAGCCACTAACTCAACCACTAAATAAATATAAACACTTGGTGATATGTTTCATTTTATTCATTAGTGTAATATATATAATTTATTAATGAATAAATGGAAACATTTATTTTGAGGGATTTGTTTCTTCTTCCCCTCCGATTTGCATTTGCTTCGCTCTCTTTGAATTGACAAACTCGACTTTTGAATGAGGCGAAATTAAAATCTCTGACACTCTGGTCGAAATGTCCATCTCTTTAACTGTTAGCGAAGTCTGCTGAAAGACTGTCTTCAAGCTATTCTTGAACAAAGCTCACTATTAATGATTCTTAAAAAATAAAAATAAAAAAAAAAAAAAAGATTAAAAATCTAACATAAAAAATAAATCACAGAACCTCAAATCCTCAAATTTTTAAGTAAACAAAATAAAATAAAAAGGAAAAAAAAAACTAATAGAAGAAAAACTCTTGGAAAAGAAAATCATTCTAAAATTTTTGTCCGTTGAGATATCAAAGAAAAGGGTAGAAAGTTTTTTTTAATAAAAGATATAAATATATTTTGTAATAGTAAACAAAACTATTCCCTTTAAACCCCTCTGGCGCTTTGGAAAATTTTCAAATCGACCTTAAAAAAATATAAGCTAGAAATTCCACAAATTCTCTTATTTTCAAAATACCATTTATAAAATTAAATATTCTCGTTTCGAAGTCATTATAAAAATAAATATTGAAAAGTAATTTAAACTTTGATTCTTTTTTCAAGGGAAGAATGACGTTCTTTGCAAGTGAAATTTTATATAGATTGTTAGGAGTATAAAAAATTTTAAATCATTTCGAAATGAACAGCCAGAGCAAAGCAAATTTTATAATAAAATTTTTTATTTAAATTCTGTCGACATTTCGACCACGTTTCTCGACTTTCTTCAGGACTTGAAAATTAAAGAATTAAAATAAGATTTATTACATAAAATAACATCTGCTATTTCTTTTCTATATATTTCAATATAACAATGACGTTTTGTGTTACAATCTTGTTTTAATTTATTTTTTTTTATACCGATAATATTTATTGAAATTCTCATGGCGCCAATCTCCCCAAGTTGTAACAATAAAGCCAATTTATTTGACTTGTCAAGGACTCAAACTTAGCTTAGATAATGCCAATATCTTTTCAATTTTAAAAAATCAAAATAATATAATAAAAATTGTTTTAATACGCCACCATTCCGTTGGCCTTAATAAAAAAAAATCTTCCTATATTCAACAGATTTAATGTAAAAATTGTACAATCCCAAATAAAATAAAATACTTTTTTTTGAGGTTTAAAATTCATAAAACGTTGACCAAAGGCTCAAATAGTAATTCCAGAAGAATTCCTTAAAACAATCACCCCCCTCCCCCCCCAGGAGGTTGCGTCATTGCTTCGCACATATTTTTTATAGAGACAAAATTTTATATTTATTATTCAAAAAAAGATCAAAGATGCTAAAGACAGAATTATTTATTTTTTTTTTTTTAATTTTGTTATTAATGATTTTTTGAAAATAAGAGGATTCAGGAAAGTGATGATTTTACAAATTCGAAAGTTCAAAGCGTAAAAAAAACAAAATAAAAATATATATATTAATATACATACATAAATAAATAATAGAATATTTTCCTACTAAGGCAAACGTTCATAGCATCATTTTAGTGTGTAATGTTTATCCTTCCTCGTCCTGGTTGACGAAATTTTTAGATAAATTTTATACAAGAAATTGAATTAAAAAAAAAAAAAAAAAAAAAACAAAATCGAGTCAATTATCTGAATGCGCGCCCCGCAGCATCGGGGTACAGGATGCATGGAGGAGTAAATGGGATTAAATATAACAAATAGCTACTGTATGTGTTATTATAGTATCGTGTCGCTAGAACTTTAGTAATTTCATCTCTAGCTGTGGCGCCCTTCCTTTTTTTTAGAATAGAAATAAATTCGTGTTTGACAATAATTTATTCATTAATCTTCCATTGGTTGACAATAATACGAATTCTTATTTAGCTGCCGCTCATTGAAAATATGCTGCTGGTCAGAATATTTTTATAAAAAAAATAAAGAAATACATGATCAAAGTATTATGTGAAGTAATTTAAGATTTTCTTGATTGTGGCCCAGAGAGGATCGCCAGACAATCGCGTTGTTGATGTTTCTTTTTTGAGGCGACTCCTTGCTGGGCCTCCTATTTGGCTCCACTTGAGAGGAAATATCCCATCAAAGCACGCAGATAGGCAACGCAATTTCGAAACAATGCTCTCTCCTAAGCCAGTGAAGAATAAATGTATTATACTTTGAAAAATAACAAATTTTTGCTAGAATTTATAACGATTTTAAGACAATAATATTGGAATATTATTCCTTTTTATATTGACAGTAATGCTTTCAAAGCTAGCTCAAAATTTTCTTAATTTTTCTCCTTAAAATTGGAGGATCGTGTTAAACACAGTTGCGGGAAGAAAATTGAACTTTGCGGGTTTTCGTTTCTTGGAAGATAGGCAACCCAAATGACAAGCACTCTTCTTATATAGAATCTGTGGGTCTTCTATTACGGGCCATAAACCATCCTTTATCCTTAATGAATAATCAATTATTAATTATTATTCTTATTTTGAAAAAATCAACTTATTTCAAACTTGAGGCTGGACTGGAAACACATTTAGGCCCGGGAAATATCGGAGACGATGGCCCACAACATTAAATAATTTAAGGAAGAAAAATTACAAAAAAAAAAGTACATTAGTAATTTAATACCTTGAATTTACATGTATTTGAGGACTCGCCGGGATATTGCCGGTATCCCGGTGCGCCAGTCCTGCACTGGGGTGATTTACTACGTAGTGCAACAGAACAGCAAAGTGAAGTACCGTGTGGTTATAATCAGGGGGGGCAGTGGGGGCATGTGCCTCGGGCGGCGGAAGTCTGGGAGCGGCAAAATAGGAAAAGTAGTTCACAAAAAGAAAATGAAATTAGCAGGTGCGGATTTAGGGATTTGCCGCCCCCCTCCCCCTTCAACCACCCCAACACTGAAATAACCTAACACACCGCTGGACTTCTGATTACCTATACCTTTTCAACATCAAATTCTATTTGAAAAAAAATTTATAGGTATGTAAATAAGCAGGTTTTTTTGTTGCCCCAGGCGCTTGCCCAAGTTGGCCTCTCCCTGGAAATTAGTTATTAAAAAAGCGTTTGAAAAGTGAACATATCGCAATCAAAGGTATCCAAGAAATAAACCAATTATTAGCCCCGTAATGCCAGGGCCTAGGGCCTCAAAATTTTAGACTCAAATTTATAAATTAAAATTTTAAAATCGATTTATCTTAGTTACAGTGAAGGCGCGGGGGAAGGGAGGGGGCGGAAAATTAAATTTTGCCCCCCCCCCTAAGAAATCTCCTAGTTCCGGCCCTGGTTATAATAAATAAATAGATAAAACGAATAAATAAATAAATACTTATAGACTTATATAATTATAATAATAAGATAAAAGGATCCGAGAATGTGAAATTTAAAATTTTTTATTTAAAAAATCTCTAATTGTATTTTATCTAGAATTGAAAATGAACAAAAAATAATCAATCATTTTCTAAACCTTGAAGGAAACGTTCAGAAACGAAAACCCGCCAAGTTCAAATTTCACAATGAGAAAATTCTTTTTTATATTAAAAATTTAAGCCTAAAATTCGTTTTTTTTTTAATGATAAATTTTCGATTTATACATTGTTGCGGGTTGCCTGCTTCCAAGGAATCGTCGGGGTTTTAAATATTAGATGTGAGGATTTTTAAGTTTCTTTATTGTAAAATTGATTAAATGATGGACCGACAATAACGAGATCGAGAGGGAGAATCCTCCCCAGGGAGTGGGGGATGACCTTTTATAAGATATTTTGACCGTGGGAACAGTCATACACAGATAGATTTGCACTTTTCTTTGCATGTGCTTTTTGATATAAAATTTTGCTTTTCGAGTCTATTTTAAAATAGAATTTTGGTTTTCAAATTTCAATTTTGGGCCCCCCCCCCTCTTTTTGGCTTCACAACAACATAAAAAAAATTTAAATGGATATTCATATTAGAAAATTACCCTATATATTTGGCAAATAGACTTGAGAGTCGCGCCCTGAGACTTTTGTTGATCTTTTTTCTCAAAATTGTTAACAATTTTGCATTTTATCTACCTTTTTTATTATCCTTTCAATTCAATTATGCTTACTATGGAATAACGATTTTATTATAGATGATTTCATGATAATTGTTTTTCATATATTTATAATTCATAAAAGAAAAGAGAAACTCTTGAAAAAAATTCGAATCAAAATTTCCCAGGTTCCCTCACTTGTACTTTATTTCTTCTAATTCAAATAAGAAGTTCAAATCTTAAAAAAAAAGCGAATATTAAAATGATTCAGCTAAAAAGACCTTTTTAATTATCTTTATTAAATGCAAATATCATTAAAGAGTTAACGATCTTTGATTGATTAAAAAAAAGAAGAGATTTCATTATAATGATTAGATTAAAATAAAATAAAAAACTCCAGAATTTTGGAATTATCATTTAGAAAAAATTTTTTACTTCGTTTTATAGATAAATATTATATTTTAAAATTTATCAGTGTTCAGTGAAATTTTTAAGAAAATTTTCTACCTTGGACAAGAAATGGCTGGCAGAAAATTAAATTTTGACTAACTTATAAATTTTTTAAAATAATTTATATTTTTAATTATAGACCTCATTTTGATTTAATTATTTATTAAAAATATAAATACTGTGCACCTGCTCCGACTCTAGTGAATTAGAAATTTGAACTTGAGTCGGAGCAAGTGCACAATACTTGAAAACGACAGAATAAGCAATCGAAACGTTGTGCAAAATTTATATTTTTAAATTTTTAAATAATTAATACAAATATGGTCTACTACCATATAATAATAATTTATATTCTAAAGGGATACTAATTTAATGAATATATACAAAACTTTAATAACTTTACTTTACAACCAGTTTTTTAGGAAATCCGGGAGTCCGGCGCTCCAACGCCCTCGTTGGCCCGCGCCCCTTGGTCGGTTCGTCTCTGAGAACCCCTCAGCGTTCGTTTCTCGTGTGGGGCGGGCGACTGTGGTCCACGAGGGCTGTTGGCGTATCGCGTCGTGGTGCCTCCCGGGGTCCTCTTTTCGCTTTTTATTTTTTGGTTTTGTTTTTTATTGGACCATATATAAATTCTTTAACTTTACAGTGGAATGCCTTTATAACTTGACGCCCTCATGATAATTGTGGGATTTAGGTTTAATTCCTTATATAAGTAAAACCATTACAGTTAAACTTTGATTATCCTTCTATTTTTTATACATCAGAAAATTTAGTCTTTTCTATTTTATAAATATTTTAATAATTTTTTTTTCTAAATTCAAGATATTTATTTTAATATTTTAAGGCAGGCAGGATTTTATTAAATTCAATCGTTTTTTATGGTCAAATTAAATTATTTTTAAGTAGGCCTAATCTTTCTCAAATGTGATAATGAAATTAAAATAAAAAAAGACAATAATGCTATTATTAAATTCATGTTAAGGTATCGATTTTATACTGATATATATGTATATTTAAACTTGAATCGATTTGATTCTCTTCAGGAGGCTTAGAAATATTGAAATCTTATAGTACAAAAAAGTATGACAATAAACAAACAAATCTGCCTATTTGATGAATGTTTCCCTCTTTAAAGGGGAGCCAATAAATTAAAAGAAATTACTGCAAAACATGACAATAATATATATATACATAAAGATTAGGGTTAAGGAAATAAATGTTGAAAATATATATATACTTACATATATATATATTTATATATATATACACACACATACAGATATATTGATGATGTAACTTTCTATATATATAAATATATCTATCTTAGCGTGACAATAAATAAATTTCCGCTGCCCGCCGCCGCCGCGTCAGGAAAAAAAAGACAAAAAATAAAAAAAGATTAAAAAAATCAAAAAAAATTACGAAAAAAAAACACAACACTCATCGCGTCTTCCACAAAATCGTCGAGAAAATATTTTTAGACCAATTTAAAGGGCACTCTCTGGCCGTTTAGCGTCCGTTTAGATTCCATTTTGTAGGGTTTTTTAGGCTTAGGTTTTGCCTCCTATTTCCCGATTGGCTGACGCGGACGGAACTTCCTTTGCTATGACAATAAATAAATCAGAAATCACATATCCCTCCTTCACTTTCTAATAGGTAATTATTAGAAAATTTCTTGGTGACGCAAGCTGTTTGACTTTTGCCCAAAATATTTCAAAAATGACAATAAAACCTGCACTTGTTCGATTTCATTGGCACATATCTCTATATATCAAGATAAAAATATTTTTGGAATATTTTAAACGATATCTAAAAAAATATAACTTTAAATATAATTATTATAAATTGAAAATAGAAAACCTTATTAATTTATCTCAAAATTTTATTTCAAAACCCAACAAACATGAGACAATAAAATAATAAAATGAAAAGGAAACGAGAGCTTCTAAAATATCAGCTAGGAAAAATAAAAAATATTTAAAAAACAAACATGACATCTTTCATTTTGAACTCAAAGTTCGATTTATTATTAATAGGCCTATATCTGAATAAAATTCAGAAAGTGTGAACAGCTGGGAATAGGAGATTGGGAAGATAAGGAGAAGAAAACGCTCGTTTAGCCTCCTTCCCCCCTCTCTCTCCACTTCAATTTATTGCAAATATTTCGGCTCCTACCAGGTGCCATCTTCAGTGCATTTATGAATTTTTGAGAGAGATTGACAAAGATATAAAATATAAAATAATTGAGAAAAATTGAGCGCATGCTCGTTCTTTGAGATGATATGAGATGAAAGAACGACCAGAAACGAAGAATGCGCTCAATTTTTCTCAATTATTCTATATTTCTCTCAAAAGTTCATAAATGTACTGACGATGGCACCTGATAGGAGCCGAAATATTTGCAATAATTTGAAGTGGAGAGAGAGGGAAGGGGAGGAGGCTGGCTACTAAAACCAGCCTCGGCCAATGCCAAGTTGGCGCAAGCAAGTGCGAGTAAACAATCGAGATACCACCTCAGACTAGGACCAATCCTCTTGTATTCTTGGAATTTGGAAACTTGCGCCAACTGACTAGCAGGGAAATTTTAAATCTCGATAACAACCTCCAGGTTTCTTTGCTGCGGACGTAAACAAGTTACCGTAAAAAATGACGAGTTTTCTCTATCATCTTGGCGAATATTTCAAGTAATTATGCACATATTTGTCAGAGATAAAATAAATCATAAAGTGACATTTCATATTTAATGATTTAATATTTTGGGCTTTTTGCCCCCCCCCCCCCTCGTGCTTCGAAAGAGGTCTCTATTTCCTCGATTTGTCTAATTTTCGAGAAATGCTCTTAAGAAGAATGTTTCATTTTTATTTTTTAGCCTATGTAGTACTAAGAGAGAGAGCTTATGCAGAGATTCCGGTGTCCGTCTGTCCGTCTGTCTCTAAGCATAAAAATTACGGCCTGAACTAAAGGTCGTAGAAAAATAATAATTACATATACATATTCAACATAAAAAACTGGTTGAGGGAAAAATATTGATACGTTTTGGTCCCTAGCGCTTCCGGTTAATGAATAATTAACCGTTAAAATAAGAAAAATGCCGCAGATTAAAATCCCCAGCGAGGCCCCTTTGAACTTACTACTGCAGATTCTTTCCTACTTTTATTATATGAGTCGTCTAGTTTCAAAACCTGTTAAATCCAATTTTTTTTTAGAGTTATCTTACTGTAATTTTAGTAAAGAATAAGGTGACCGACCACACGTCCCCATTTTTTGGCGGGACAGTCCCACTTTTTGGAGGACCCGCTTTTTAGAAAATATCTGCATTTCACGCATAATTTTAAAATCTATATTAAGCGTAAAATGTAATTTGACCAATTGATGTAAGAAATTCCACGACATTTTAAGAAATGTATCGAATCTAGTGCAAAGTATAGAACCCAAGAATATGACCGAGAAAGAAAATCATAACTTTTTTTTAACACAAATTTAAATCAATAAAAAATCATAAGATCCAAATAATTGTTTTTTTTTTTTTACAAATATTTTTATAGTTACCAATAATTAATAATAAATACATTTTCCCCATTTTTGTACATTTACGAGTATAGAGAATGCATACAATAATAAAAATAAAATATTTTTTTTGAATTATTGGTCCGCTTTCACAAGTATTCTCAATTCTCATATCCGATTAGTCCCGCTTGGTCTCAATGACAATGGTGGTCCCTCACTAGCGGTCCCAGGGGGGGGGGCCCAGAGGGGCCCGGCCCCCCCCATTGGACAACAAAAATTCAAAAGTTTTATTTAATATTTTAAACCTAAACAGAAAAAATTATAAATTTTTCACGCCTCAGGATAGCTAAAAACGCAAATTTCAATGCCTAATTTTCAAAAATTTTTCTATACCCCCTAGGGTGTTAGCCTTGTATTCCAAGGGTCGCGGGTTCGGATCCCAGACAGTTTTTAATGAATATTATGATATTATTTGGCTTTAATTTGACTACAAAAAAATTAGGATGTCGCCTATATGGCGACATACGAGTCCAAAGGGTTAATTTTTAAAGGTCGCTCAAAATTTATTTTTATTTGATTCATATTAAATATTTAATAAATTTTTTCTTTTAATTAGTAAGATAATCGACAAAAATACACCACGAGATGAACAAAAAAACAGAATACTGAAAGTATAATTATTGGGATTAGATAGATGTAGACAGCCAGCAAGAGATAAAAAAAAACTTTATTTAATTATCGTCGACGTTTCGGAATCACAACGATCCCATCCTCAGGACGATAAACTGTTAATGTTTCTTAGATAGATGCATTTTGGTTCATACAAAAATAAATGATAAAATTTGCATATACCATTAGATGTATATGAGAATTGCCGTAGGTGCATGGGCTGTATTTTTATTTTGTGGCAAATGGGCCCGGAACGACAGCACTGGCCAAGATTAAAAGACTGAAAATATAATTTTTTAATAACTTGCTAATTTGCAAATTAAGGTACGATTGATTATATTTTCTCAAATATCTTACTAATTAAAAGAAAATAAGAATTTATTAAATCTTTAATATGAATATTTAAAAGGTCGCTTGAAAACATCGAAAGAAATGCAGACAAACTAAAAAAAAAATTTGTGGGACCTTTAAAAATTAATATTTTAAGTTGAAAATTTGAGAAACTTATTTTTTTCGACTATAAAATTCAACCATAACAAGAAAAAAATTAAAAAAAGAAAAAAAAATCGATTTTTGACGAATTTGGAAATTTTTTTAAAATTTTGATCGACTCTAAAAAAATTTTTTTGAGCTCATCTTTGGAGAGGTCTCTTAAAGCATGATATACTAAAATATTGTCATACGAGATTGAAAAAAAAATTAGTCGGTTTTTTGCGCCATCCTATTCTTCACCTTCCCTACATCATAAATTTTATTTGATGATTTAACCGGTTTTGAAACTAGACTCATATATAGATTGAAATTTTTCTTGAGTGTCTGATTAAAAGTACTCAGGAAGATCATTGAGAACTTGTAAAAAAAAATTTTATTATAATTAAATAGTTAAATTTGAATTAAAATTTTTCTTTACTATCTAGGTAACAGAAAAATAGAATTCATTGATTTGATTCATATTAAAATAAAATAAAAGATTTTTATCCATAATCATTCCGGTGTTTATCTTTCATTGCGATACAAAACAGATGTGAGCAAAAAAAAAAAAAAAAAAAAAAAGCCAAGACTGAACAAACTAATCTCTCTCTCCTCCCATCAATCACATTTATTTGAATTTTATCATTTTTGAGATATTTTTCAATAAGGTTTTACTTGATTTCATTAATCGAATGTCTGATAGCAGGGTGTCTGTCTGTTGAAATTTTATCCTTTCTTATTTTACATAAATAAATATACGCACACAAATCTATTATATATTTATATATATATCTAATAATAAAACATTTTTATATTATAATTTTAATTAGAAACATAAAAGAAAATATTTTTATTTCCATTTTTATATATAAAAAAAAAAAAAGATTTTTACTTTATATTTAACGAAAAGAGGAATAAATTTTTGATAGCCAATCCACTTATACATTAATATTAATATTTTCTTTTTTATATTATATCAAGAATATATTTTTGATTTTGTCTTTTAATTAAAAAAAAAAACAATTCAGCCAAGACACCTGATTATTTATTCTGATGTTTTGTATTTTGGTGGTCAGAACGCTCTGTGTCACAAACCCTTGGAGTCATAATGAAATGCATGGAAGACTTTAGACGCTTCCCCCGTTTCCTCTCCCTATACACTCTTACAATAGGCAACAACATAAATCTCTAATGCGCACAAAAGCACACATGAAGAGAGAAAAAAAATTGTGTCAAACATGTGTTCTAATAAAAATCGAAAGAGAAAATAATAAATAAATATGTATAAATTCAGTATAATAATAAGTAGATAAAGAGAGTTTCTAGGGAATGCCATAGAGCGAAAATAAAATAAAATAAAAATGACTTCCAGGTGAACTCAAAGTCAAATTCTAATGTGAGCGAATAGAAAACCATATCTAGCCTCTATATAAATAAAATGGGTCAGCTTTAAATGTAACATAGAACAAACATATTTAGACGATTGTTTTCTTAACAATTGGAAAGTGCAAAAAGAAAATACTTTACTTGTTATATACATGTATATTGATGTAGATGGATTGTTATCACAAATATCGCTTCACTTGTTGTCTGGGCAAATCATCACATAATAATCTATTTTTTTTATTAATCAAATGTCAATTGATAGATATATATAAATATATTGTAATAAAAAAAATAATTGTACAATCATCGGACGTTGAACTAACCAACTAACTCTTCTTTTCATTGAAATAAAGGACGAAATTTCATTTTATTGTTTGAAAGAGCGTTTTTCAACTAAAAATTAACATAGGTTACAAAAACAATATAGTAAGTAGGCCTGCGAATTCTAATAAAATGGAGAGTTTTTTTAATCAAGTTTCCAAGAATAGGCAAAGTTTAAAAGGGTCCAGAAAAAATCTCTCAAATAGGTGGGGAGATGTCCTTTTAGAACTGAAGGGTGAAAGTGGCTGTTGTATCCAAACAAGAGGTAGCAGGAGCAGCAGCCAGGCAGCCAGGCAATTAGTCTCTGCGAAATAAAACTCTGTCTGTGTCTAGGAAAACAGAGAGTTTTATTTTCTGCTGCCTGCTCCTGCTACCTATTGCCTGTTCTTTTAGAACTTTTGTCTCTGATCATCTCGCATCTCCCGGGTGCTGAATATGCCTTTTTTATGGGAGTCACCCTGACTACGATGAATATTAATTTTATTATTAGAATTTCATTTTGAATAGGTTGAAGTGGACGTTCCCAGAGTGGAACACTCTTAGGCCAATTAGGCCCTGTGCGAGCGATACCACGGTGGGGGCTATCCCCCTTTCCTACCCTAAGATAATTAATTTTCAAATTTTGTATCTCTCTTTCTCCCATTTCTAAATAAATAAATAGGCACCTCCTGAGAAAATATTACTATAAATAGGCACAGGGCTGCAACGCTCCCTGGGGGGTGGTTCTTGAGTTTTCTTGCCCCTAAAACTATTTCTGATTTTGTTGCAAAACTTTCGAAGGGTGTCTGTCAGGAGAATGCTCTCGCTGCCCAAATCTTTCAAAATACAAAACTTTGGCGAAAATTTCTGTTTTTTTTCTTTGTTTGTTTTTTAATATAAAGAGGGTTGATTTCCCCGGAGGGGGGGGTCGACTATGAAAAATTATTTTTAGAAGGTGAGCGCCAAGACAATTAAGTTTGGAAACCTCTGATGAAGGCAGACGCACGAGAGGGGAATCATCAATCATTTATTTTTTCATTTTAATAAAATCTACGAATTTTAGGGTCCAGAACTAGGGAGGATGGGGGGGGAATAATGAATTTCTTATTGAACATAAAAATTTGCCCTCAAACAAGTGGGCTGGGGAAATTCGCTTGGCCAAAATTAGCCTAACTAATCTAATAATATTTAATTATTTATTGGCTTTTATTTTAAAAATTGGCTTTAATTCAATTTAAAATAAATAGATGAGAGAATTTACTGTATCGTTAGCTCTAATTATTCCCTGATATCTATGCAATTGACGTCTGCATATGTCTTAGAGTTAATAGTCTAAATAAATTATTAATACGTATTAAGAATATCGTGATTTTGTTATTTTTAATAAATAATAAAGTTGGTTTCATTTAAATCTTCTATAAAAGTACAAATAATGCCTACAAAAAAAAAAAAAGATTATTTTTCTAAAATATGTAAAAAAGAAAAGATAATTTTTAGTTGAATGAATCCTCTTTCACTATTTCCAATCATTGATGAATGCTCAAACGACTAACTCTCTTAGAATGTCCTCAACTTTGAAATAGTTCAACGTCTTTTAGATAATTAATTTAGATATTGGCCTAAAAGAATTCTAGCCTAGCAGGCAGCAGCCTAGAGAAAGAAGAAAAGCGTGTCTGATATTTGATGTTAATGTTGAATGTTATTTGTGTGTCTGTTCTCATGTTGAGTGCGTCATGTTATCTGTGATGTCGGGGCGGCAAAGCAAATGAGCTGAGCGAAAATCAGAAACAAATTAGCCTAGGGGAACAGGACATTTAGCGATTATGTATAATATTATAATACATTTTATAAGATGAGCTTATAAACAAATATTAAATAGATAGAATCTTTAATTTAGATCTATTTTTTGTTACCAAATATAAATTTCAATTTTATTTAATATACGAGTATAGCCTTACAATAATTAAAATATTATATCTATACGTGTGTAAAAAATTTGAGTTTCTTACAAATTGTAGACATTTGAGATGACGCAGATTGAAAATAAAAAATATTACAATATAAATAAAAAATAATCATTGAAAAGCAAGAAGCAGAGATGCCAAGTCTATTTTTGCTCTCGATGAAATTGTCATTTAAAACTTCGAAGCTGGACTTCAAAAGGATTAAATAAAAAGACTTTTTACAAAAAAATAATTAATTAATAATTCTAAAATAAGCTCAGAAATGAATAAAATATCGCTAGAATTAGATTTAGGCTTGTTTAGTGAAAAATAAATAAATAAAATAAAGCTTTGAGAGAGCGAAGGGTTCCGCATAAGGCCTAAAATGAGCTTATTATTCTTATAACAAAGCAAAAAGTAAAAAGAACTTGATTTTTGTATCAAAATCTAGAAATGTTTATTCGTTTTCATTTTACAAAACCAAAAAAAGAAAAAAAAAAAAAATAACATTTTAATCAAAAATAATTTATACATATATCGCTAAAAAGTCCAAATTTTTTTAATGTTTGATGTTTCTTTTCTAATATGACAATAAATAAATAAGGTCTATTTTTCCCACTTGTTAGAGGAGATCTCATTCACTTCTTACTTTCTTAGGCTTTGGCCCTTTTTGTTCCTTTCTTTCCGGGACGGAGCCCTTTAAGTAAAATCGTCTTTGTTTTCTAGTCTATATCTGTTTAAAAATAAATATATACTATTATATCACTGTTGCTCTGTTTAAAATATTAGAAAATGCTTAAGGCCTATAAGATGATTGATATATTGACATATATATATATATACTTAAATATATAAACTTGCGGGATTTTTTAAAAATAATTTAGTTGGATTTTTGATTTTTTGTTATTTATTCATAATCATTAAAGAAAACAATTGTTGTTCAATTAGCACTTAATTCATCAATCACTCTTATATTTGTTCAACAAAGTGTGAGAAAAAGAAAAAAATATATATATATATTCAAATATTGTATTCTGTTGAAATAATAATTGTATTGTTTTTTTGTTTATAAAATGGAAAATAAAATTCTTTTACCGGATTTTCTTTAATTTTCCAAAATTTCCCCCTCGACACCGCCCCGATGAAAATTTCCTACCTTTTCATGTGGAAGGTCACACTTATCCATTATAATCGATCGGAACTCGCGACAATTGATCAATCGAAACATGGGCGTACCCAGCGAGGGGCAGGGGGGGGGCAGCTGCCCCCCTAGAAGCAACAAAAAAAAATTAAATGTTTATAAAGTGATGAAATGAAACAAAATTGGTGGATGGCGACGGGGGAATGATTCTTTTTGTTAGGACTCGAGGGTTTTTAGGCCTTTAATTCGAAGGCTTTACCTCTCTATATAAAAAATGGCTATGTCACAATCTGGACGACCATGATCTGCCCCCCCCTGGACGACCATGATCTGACCATGCCCCCCCCTAGATTTGATCCTGGGTACGCCCATGAATCGAAAGGAACCAGCGTCCCTTGAAACATCTGTCTCTTTTTCATTCAATGATTCAAATTCATTTTTTGGTAGCCTATTTCTGAATTTTTCCTATTCCTATACAAGGGTGGTCCTAGCCTTACATTTTGGGGGGGGTCACTGTTTTTTTTTTTTTTTTTTTTTTTAATAAAAAACATTCACACTTTTTCTCATTCACACTCACATTCACACAGTTTTCTCGGCAACTCAGGCCATATAAGACTTAATTGACGATAACCGTTATATTGAAAATATCTATTTGTGGTTCAGGCATTTCTATTTAAGCCATCTGGTATCCAATTGGCTTAAATAAAATCATCGGACTGCCTGGGGTCTGAACCCGCGACGTTTGGTATAGGAGGTAGGCACGCTGCCTACTACGCCAAACCCGGGGGCGGGGCCACTGTTAAAAAATGTTATCAACCTAAAAACTCAGATTAATTCATATTTAATTACTTAACAGGTAATCCTCCTACGAACATAGCCGAACGATTATCAGTGGAAGGAAACAAGTGTATTTGCAAAAGGAGCTTATTATACCGGTAAACCATGAATATTAAAGATTTTGGGGCCCCCGGGTTCAGCGTAGTTGGTAGCGCGCCTGCCTTGTGTACCAAAGGACGGGGGTTCGGATCCCAGGCAATCCGATGAATATTTATTTAAATTAGATACCAAATAGTATAAATAAATGGGCCTGGACCCCAATAAATATACCGGTATATTAATCAAATATGAGTATCGTTTAAGTCTTAAATGGCCAAAGTTGCCGAAAAGATTGTGTGAATGGGAGAGTGAGTGGGAAAAAAGTGTGTTAAAAAAATAAAAAAAGATTTGGGGGGGGGGGGTCACGACCCCCTTGACCCCCCTCTGGGACCGCCCTTGTTCCTATAAAACCACTGAGTTTTAATTCAAGTTCAATTTGAATACATCTCTTTTATGCTAATCTTAACGGCACAAAATGTCGGTCATTGACTGACTGATAATTTTTTTTAATTTTTTTCCAGGTGTTAGTCAGTCACCATATCATTATCAAATTTTTTTTTATAATCAGATAATAGATTTGCTTTAGAAAAACGAGAGGAGGAATTTTGATTGCAGTCTTGTTTTAGACTCCGAATGATTTAGTGCTTATCATCTTCAAAATGATTCTAATCAAATTTTCTTTCATTCTGCTGTTGGCTTTGGTTTTCGCGCAACAAACCGTATGTATATGAAAATGAAGGGAATTGATTGATGCTGGGTGCAGATTTCGGGGGAAAGAAAAACATCAAATGCTTTCGAGGAACGGCGGAGGATTTGGCAAATATTTCCACCGACCATCTTTAGTACAGGATATACAAGATAACTTAAATTATATCTCATTATTTAAAATGTAGATGATGGTAATCAGCAGTCGGTTAGAGAAAACTCTAAGTCCGGCCATTCACGATCGCTCCATCCATCCAAAATAAACAAAAATGGAGCGATGTCACTCCAAAAACTGACCGTGAGTGGGGAAAACAAATGAATATCGTAATGACATGCTATGTCTTCGATGTCACTACACGATATTCATTTGTTTTCCCCACTCACGGTCAGTTTTTGGAGTGACATCGCTCCATTTTTGTTTATTTTGGATGGATGGAGCGATCGTGAATGGCCGGACTTAGAGCGAGCAAGTGCCTTTAAGGTATGCAACCTAACACACAGATTTGCTTTCACAAGCAAAACTTTTTCAAATTTCCTAATAAATTAATCGATCTTAACAAAAAACTTTTAAAATAAAGAAATTAATTAACATCATCTCTCTAATGAGTCAGTAGCAAATGAATATGGACAGGCCTACAAGTATTAGTATAGCAGGGGCGTAAAATAAGGGGGATCCCCTCGGCCCGGGCCCCCCCCTCCTCCTGAAATTTTTCAAATCTATATACCGGTACAGTGAGGGTCAATATTAAGTCCCACCCATGTTTTATCTACTTGTGATTATTTAATTGTTTTTATAAAAGAAAATGAAAATCTTTATTGGAAATTTTCTAGGTATGAACTATGAACATTTCCATTAAAAAATATATAATATTTTTTTTTAAACAATGAAATAATCACAGGGCCGGAACTAGGAGATTTTGTAGGGGGGTGCAAAATTTAATTTGCCGCCCCCTCTTTAAAATTTTCTATACAAAATTCATATCATTTTACCTTTTTTTTAGTAAATCTTTCTTTAATTGCTGCTCCCTTATATCTACCGCCCGGGGCACATGCACCCACTACTGCCCCCCCCCCCCCCTAGATCCGGCCCTGAATAATCACAAGTAGAAAACGCATGGGTGGGACTTAATATTGTCCCTCACTGTACATATATACGGGTATATGGCCAATATTTATATTTTTGTATCATATAGTGCGTCGCATTATTAAAAGAAATTAAATTAATAATATATAAACATTTTTTTAATAAAACTTTTGTGTTTGAGAGGGCCTGTGCCCCTCGGGGCTCAGGTATATCTGGTATTTTAGAAATATTATTGGATATGGGGGGAGGGATATTTATAAACTAGTTCGCCCCCCCCCCCCGAAAAAGATTTCTATATACGCCCCTGTAGTATAAGCCTAATACCGTTCCTAGAAACTTTGCTGTTTTTCTTTTTCCCAGACCACAAAACCATACCGATTTTAATTTTATTTTTATTATTTTATTAATTTTAATAATAAAAGAAAAAATATCACTCAGGGATTGGAAAAAGGGACATACGGTACTGTGCTTAAATGGTGTAATACAGTAGTAATAAAAGTAATAGAGAGTTTAGGAAATTCTTTTATTATTTTATTAAATAAAATAAATTTGGATTTTGGAAGGAGGCTAGGGCTGGAATTTGAATTTTTAATAAACATATTTAAACATAAATTAATCAATTCAGTCCTTTAAAAGTGGATTGATTATAAGGCATGTCTGTCAATAAAGGATAAAATGAAAGGTCTATAATTTTAATATGAATTTGAATTAAGTCGTATGGGAGCTCGTATAGGAGCTATAACGGAGGGGAGGGGGGGGGGGGCTCCCCTCTATAAAAATGATAATTACAATACAATCGTCTAAATTCTAATGAATAAAATCTCTGTTGATTCCTTCCTGCTATAATAAATATCTGGCAACAAATTTAAGCAAACCGTCTTAAAATTTTATTGATAGATAGATGTGTAATTCATCTTAAAGATGATGTCTACTTCATTTGATGAGAAAAATCAATCAAAATCACTTTAAGAGAAGGAATCGAATAACTCCTTGTGCATTTGCCTAGGAGGCTGCTGAAGGCCAGTGCGTCTGGTATGGCATCTGCTACTCAGTGCCCGGGCATGCTTACAACTGCCAGTATGATGGGCCACCGAAACTTCTCCAGGACCCAGCTGGTATTAATATCCTTCAGGAATTTTGTCCCCAGTATATTGGTAAGATTATTTATTATTAATTAAAACATATTTATATATCGCTTTATATACGGTAAACAATTTTCCTCTTGAAAAGGGTGAATAAATAGATCCAGAGCTAGTATTCAGGCAAATTTATTCGGATTATATCCCTCCGCTATAGGCCAACGTTTCGGAACTCAAACGGCTCCTTCTTCAGGACCTTAATATTAACAATTAAAAGTACATCTTGTTGTTACATATATATTTTATAAGAATATTAGTATATTATCCAACTCACCATGCGGTGTCAAGAAAATAATTCGCCCTCAATTTTGTCATACATGAACGATGTGGTTAGTTTCGCTACTCGACATGTGTTAAAAGGCAATGGTGCCGAACGAAGAATGGTGATTTAATTCGGAGTGCATTGCCTCTTATTTATAATTTAGATATTTAGACTGAGGGAATACAATTGTAATATAAATATCCTTTTTTTTTTTTTCTTAATTATTTCGAGAATAATTTATATTTAAAATTAGCCTTCTAATTAGCAACATTTAAATTCACTCTATTTACATTTTTACTTTCTCTTATTATATATAATTTTATTAGTATAATTAACAACGTTTCGGTACAATTTTAATATCTTATTTGTATACTTTTTTTTTTTTTTTTTATTCACAATTATCAGTTATTTTAATTGTAGTATATTATTGTACAGTGAGCTGAGATTTTGGGTGTCACATTGTTTGTTAATAACACAGTCCCGATACTTAATTATGTTACACATTTCAAGATTCAACAATATATCATGATTGGGATCAGATGATAAAATTTTTACATTGTCAAAGTCAAATTCGTGATCTAAGTCAAGAGCATGTTCAGATAGGGCCGTCCCAGGGCGTTGTTTTTTTATATCATATTTATGTTGGTAAATTCTTTTGCCAACTTTCTGTTCAGTTTTCCCGATATAGAACTTATTAGGACATGAGGAGCATTGCAGCATATAGACCACTCCAGACCTTTGGATAGTCGGAATTTTGTCTAAATTATTAAAAAAGTTACCTAGAGTATTAATTGATTTCCCCGATAATATTACATTGACTGTATCACTATTAAAATATTTTCGAAAATTCTTATTCAAGCATCTACTGATGTTTTCGAAAAGTCCATCCACTGTTTTTATGAGGCGCAGTGATTATAATGATAAAATCTGTACTCTATTGGGGGATACTCATTCCTACGAAGAACTAACAACGGATCCCACAACTTCCATCCAAAGCAAGACCAACAATTTATTAAAAAAAATCAAAGACTCAGGAGGGATTGACACTAAAACATATAAATCACTAAATACTTACACTGCGATAGCACCCCGTTTCCATGGTCTGTTAAAAACTCATAAAGTAGGTAAACCAATTCGCCCAATAGTGTGCACTATTAACTCCCCCACATATAGGTTAGAAAAGCATTTAAGCAAAATTTTGGGTAATATAGTAGAAAATAATGAACATTTTATCAAAGATTCTTTTGATTGTAAAAGAAAATTAATGAATATAATTCCACCACCTGGCTTCATTTTGGTCTCATTTGATGTAATCTCCTTGTATCCTAATATTAGCACCGAACTCGCGTACGAAATTATCACTTCTAGGTGGGATGAGATCAGCCCCCACACTAATATCGAAGTAGAACATTTTAATGAGACCTTAAGATATATTTTCGATCACAATTACTTTCGGTATGGAAATAGATTTTTTAAACAACGTATCGGTCTCGCTATGGGCTCACCAATATCAGTGGTAGTCGCTAACATCGTAATGCAAGAACTTGAGAAACAAATCATTCCTCAACTGAGGGATGATATAATATTTTTTGTTAGATATATTGATGATGTCCTTAGTTTAGTTCGGTCGGAGAGTGTTGATTCGATTTTACAGAAATTAAATAGCTTCCACCCTCTTATTAATTTCACCATTGAAAAGGAGATTAATAATTCTATAAATTTCTTAGATTTAAAAATTATCAGAAGTGAAATGGGTTTAAAAACAGACTGGTATAAAAAAGAAGTTTACTCGGGTAGAATGTTGAATTACCTATCGAGCAATCCCTTCAAACATAAAAGTAATTTGATTACAGGTATGCTTTATAGAATATACCACCTCACAGACAGTGAATTTTGGGATAATAATATAAAAAATTTGAAAACTACCCTTAATTCCAACGGATATCCAAATAAATTGATTAATAAAATAATTAACAGATTTTTGTCTAAAAATAAAAATAAAAATAATAACCTTCCTCAACCTTACAGAAATATTGACAGTACTAGTACGGAACCAACAACCGATATGTACTTTAGGTTATCATACATAGATGGACTTTTCGAAAACATCAGTAGATGCTTGAATAAGAATTTTCGAAAATATTTTAATAGTGATACAGTCAATGTAATATTATCGGGGAAATCAATTAATACTCTAGGTAACTTTTTTAATAATTTAGACAAAATTCCGACTATCCAAAGGTCTGGAGTGGTCTATATGCTGCAATGCTCCTCATGTCCTAATAAGTTCTATATCGGGAAAACTGAACAGAAAGTTGGCAAAAGAATTTACCAACATAAATATGATATAAAAAAACAACGCCCTGGGACGGCCCTATCTGAACATGCTCTTGACTTAGATCACGAATTTGACTTTGACAATGTAAAAATTTTATCATCTGATCCCAATCATGATATATTGTTGAATCTTGAAATGTGTAACATAATTAAGTATCGGGACTGTGTTATTAACAAACAATGTGACACCCAAAATCTCAGCTCACTGTACAATAATATACTACAATTAAAATAACTGATAATTGTGAATAAAAAAAAAAAAAAAAAAAGTATACAAATAAGATATTAAAATTGTACCGAAACGTTGTTAATTATACTAATAAAATTATATATAATAAGAGAAAGTAAAAATGTAAATAGAGTGAATTTAAATGTTGCTAATTAGAAGGCTAATTTTAAATATAAATTATTCTCGAAATAATTAAGAAAAAAAAAAAAAAGGATATTTATATTACAATTGTATTCCCTCAGTCTAAATATCTAAATTATAAATAAGAGGCAATGCACTCCGAATTAAATCACCATTCTTCGTTCGGCACCATTGCCTTTTAACACATGTCGAGTAGCGAAACTAACCACATCGTTCATGTATGACAAAATTGAGGGCGAATTATTTTCTTGACACCGCATGGTGAGTTGGATAATATACTAATATTCTTATAAAATATATATGTAACAACAAGATGTACTTTTAATTGTTAATATTAAGGTCCTGAAGAAGGAGCCGTTTGAGTTCCGAAACGTTGGCCTATAGCGGAGGGATATAATCCGAATAAATTTGCCTGAATACTAGCTCTGGATCTATTTATTCACCCTTTTCAATAATATCCACCAGGCTGCCCCTATCTTCATCAATTTTCCTCTTGATTCTTAACAATTATTTTTAGCATAATAATCTTTTAAAAGAAAGAAATGTTCTTAATGTCACCCCTTGCGATTTCATGAATGACGACCACAAGTTGTTCTTGCTCAGACTGATATTTCTTTCTCTTCATTACTTGTGTCTAAGGCCCGATACTAGCTATAAAAGCAGGTCAAGTGAACTTTTGAACTAGGATTAGTTGGAACATAAGTACAATTTACAAATTATATACAAAAGAATTATGTATGCAGACAGACACACTTCTGACTGCATCTCTGAGCTAATCGTATGTCTAGTCCTATGTGGTTTCTCTTCTAGGGGTATGATAGGATGTCCTTGGGGGGGGGGGGGTTCCAACAGTGTGAACCCTTCCAAGGGACGCAACTCGCATTCTTCGTGAAGCCTCTTGTGCTGGGATCGCATATTTTAATTGAGGATTTATTTTTATTTATATTCATTTATTAAAGTGAAACTTTTATTATATCACTACGAATTTTTTGGTTCTTCTATCAGCATGTCGCTTTGTAACGAGGTGACGTAAAAAGCCATGACGCTACAAGCCATGACGTCACTAGTTGTGACGTCATGGCGACTCACACCAGGTTTTTTTTTTACTACGCTACGGCATTTATACTTATTTAATCACAATATAAATAAAGTAAGCCTATATAAATCAAATTGATTATCTATATCTATACTTTATGATATTCCAGACCTCCCAAAGTTCTATTGGGGGGACGTCCCCCCCCACTAAAATTTACCTTTCACTCGATTTTAATAAAATTTAAAATGACGCTTCCCTATGATCTAATTAATTGAAAAATGATATTCCAGACTTCAGAAAGTTCTTTTGGGGGGACGTCCCCCCACTAAAATTTATCTTTCACTCTATTTTAATAAAATTTAAAATGACGCTTCTCTATGATCTAATTAATTGAAAAATGATATTCCAGACCTCAGAAAGTTTTATTGGCGCTACTAGGGGGCGCCCCCTCACTAAAACTTATCTTTCACTCGACGCCTACGATCCGAAAAAAGTTTCACTTGCATCGTGGTTTCATAAAACCACACAATGATTTTTTTTTTATTTATTATCTTTAGATTTATATTAGCCTAATCTTCACTGTGATATTTTAAACCTTTTATTTGCTTAACCTACCAATTAATCGTAGAAGAGATTAAAATAGAAATAGTTGTGTTTTTTAATGTTATAAATAGGCAGACTAAAGTAAATAGAACTCTCTATGTTTTGGAGTTAGTTTGTTTATTTTTTAGGACCCGCTCCACTCCGAACATTCGATTTGGGCCACAAATCCAAAGGGCTTAAGTGACAAAATATTGCTAAAAAAAATTATATTTAAGGTGCGCGTCTCGAAAAACAGAACACTTTTGACTACCGAGTTACTCGAGGCGGCAAGAGATGGCGTTAGTTTTTTCCATAGGAATACAAGGGATCTATTCCATTTCATTCTAGAGCTTCCAGCTAATTAATTAAAGGCAAAAAATTAATTTTTCTTTATCACAATGATTACTAATTTTATTTTCTACAACTTATAGAGCTCCTTTTTTAAAAATATCTTTTATTTAATGAGATATTAATCTAAAAAAAATTTTTTTTTTCGAAAATCAAAAAAAGGGCTCCTATAAGTTGTAGATATTTTAAATAGCTTTAATTTAAAAAAATTTGAGGTCGATAGCTTCAAAATTGTGGCCGCAAACTCCCAAAATTAGAACCCCGAGACGTAATACTGAATGTTGATGAGGACCTCCGCCTCGGCGTGAAGAGCAAATCCTGTTTTGTTTTTGTTTGAACTTTGTATTTTTGGTAGCAGCAGGTTCCTGGCCAACGAACTTCTTGCCACCTTTTTGGCGCATTTTCATCACTGCTGCTTCATAAATAAAATATCCGCATCTTTCTCTTTTCTTCTCTAAATATTTCGTTTTCCTGATTAAGAAAAAAAAATTCTGAAAGATATTACAATTTATCTAATCAAAGACATTTGGTGAGAGTAAAGAATTGATGATAAGACACCTGACACCTGCCTACTTGAGCTGAGAGTGTGTCAAAGAGACAAAACCAAACATCTCTAACACGTGATAAAGTGATGAGTCATTCTACAAACAACAACGAGCTACCCGAACTAAGAGTTACATTCCCTCTAATCCTTCTTCTTCATCTTCCTTATTTACCATAACAAAAAGAAGATGCTGGTCTTGTTTTTCAAGAATAATTTATTTAATAAAATAATTTTCTTTTTATTATAGATCCTTCGGGCGAAACAAAAGTTTGTTGCGATACGGACATGTTGGGGGAGATGCAGGAAAATTTAAACAAAGCTCGAGCGATGTTGGCCAGGTGCGATTCTTGCATTGGTAACCTCTTCAAGCATCTCTGCGCTTTGAATTGCGACCCACAGCAAAGTCTCTTTCTCAAACCCACCAAAACCGTTGAAAATCCAGACAAAGGTTCGCATTTCTTCCTCGATGTCAATAACGGGCAAAAGGAACGCCTTGCTTAGGATAGTGTCTCTTGATTGTTCCAGGGACATATATTTCAGAGTTAATGGTGAAACTCGATGAATATTATATGGTTGGGACTTTCAACTCCTGCCGCGACGTCATCATTCCGATGATGGGACAACGTTTCGTCGAATTTCTTTGTAATTATGACTGCGATGCCCAAGGGTGAGATGCAAAATATTCTCTATCCCATACAAATAGAATTAAAAAATTAATAAGAATATTTAAATATCTTTCATAGAGGATTCGAGGAAAATACGCCTTCTGATACCTTTCCAATCTTCTAAAAATTAACCTTTCTCTCTAATATTATAGATTTTTTTTTATTCGTTAGAAAAATTAATTAAATTTCAGTTGAATCGGATGTGATTTAGAGGTGCTGAGATTCATTCGGCTAAAAATTTAGATAAATCGAAATTTTTTCCACGATTTTTACAAGATCTGTATGCGAAAAATGATATCCTTTTTATTTTCCAAAAAAAAAAAAATTTTTAAATCATTGTGTAGTTTTATGAAAGCACGATGCAAGTGAAACTTTTTTTTTCGGATCGTAGGCTTTTAACTGGAAATTTTCAGAAAATTATTCAATTAAGGGTATTAAAATCGCGTTTTTAATCTTAACTTAATAATTAGAAAATGGGAATGATAATGGGAAATCAATTGGCATATGTTAAATTAAAAACAGAAAAATATTTATTTAGTATTTGAATCATTTTAAATTAATTTAAAAATTATATTTTATGAATTTAAAAATTGAATGATTAAATCTCACAATTATTTTGTTATAATTTGTCATATATATTAAATTTCAACTTTCCTATTTTTGTCGTCACGGCTTGTGACGTCATAACTTGTAGCGTCACTGCCTTTGACGTCACGGCTTGTAACGCAACATGCTGATAGAGAAACGAAAAAAATTGTGTCGATCAAAATAAAGTTTCACTTTAAAAAATATTGATTCATGAATGTGAATGAATGAACAAAAAAAAAAGTTTTCACTGTCAAGTTAAAATAATTTTAAAGACAATATTTTGTAAGCAACTAGTGAATGCTGCTGATTTTAATTATCACGATTGACCCAACAACAAAAAACACTCACAACATTGTTAATTATATAATATGAATTGGAGCATGTTATGCATAAAGGAACCAAGCGCCATTAACCTAAATCTGAGATGGGGCATTTTATTTGCACACCTGTAAACAAACCCAATGGCAATGACTTTTTTTTTTTGTTTTAAGCAAGAAAATAAACAGAGAAATAATATTGCGATTTAAATAGAGAGATATTTTCATTTTCCCTTCAAGATGGCGGTATTATCTCAATTTCGTTCATAATGGCGCTTGGTTCCTTTATGCATAACATGCTCCAATTAATAATGATCTGGTGCCCTCTCGAAAGGCAAGGGCTCGCATCCCGAGGTGGATACCAATCAATTGAAATAAATAGGGATACCTTACACAAATTAAAATTGCATTCAGGGCTGGTAAATATAGACTTAGTATAATGGAAGCTCGAACATTTCAATTTCCTCTAAACCACCTCCTATTTGGCTAAAACTTTTAATTTTATTTCAACCTTTCACATATATTTTGACGCTGACCTGGGTATATTGTCACCTCAGGGCCCCAGATTATCCCCCACCCCCTCACTGTGGATCCTCTTTGAATTATGTAATAAAAAGGTTTTTTATATTGGATTTAATTGTATGTTCAAAACACAAATTGAAATTTTCACACAAAATAAAATCAATAATAATTTTTTTTTGAAAAAACGGTAGAAATTCAAAAGCTTTCCTGTTTATAAATATTATTATTATTTCTTTATGTAATTTGATTTGATTTTAATAAGAAAATTTGAGATGTGACGTGAAGATAACATTTAAATCTTAATTTTTCAAAAAAACAGCCATTCATTAAATGAAGTTATCACTGTCCCGTTAAAATGATTTCGATCACTCGGGTGGTTTGAAGATCCCATAGCAACATTCTTTCAAAAATTTTAACTGTAATTAAAAAAAAAAAAACTTGAGCAAAGCCACGTAAATTTTTTAAACCAAAATAAAGTTATCTTATGTATTTAACGCCTACGTGCTGCTTTTTTTTATGGGACAAAAAATATAGAAATTTTAAAATGAGAGCCACTTTAGTTAGAGTGTCTTTTCTATGGACATTTAAATTTCACAAAGTTTAAAGTCCAATTGAGTCGCAGTGTGTTCGAGGTACCCCCCCCCCAACTCGCCGAGAATCAAAAGCTGAATCCGCTTAGCTTTGTTATTGTAATAAATAATTTCTGTTGGTTCTCGCCCCAAAGGTGGTTTACTGCCATGGGAAGTCCGGAGACTCCTCTCGTGCCATTTCCTATTATTTACACGAGCGAGAGTGAGCCTGGCTACGTTCCATATAACAATACGATCGTCCCGTGCAACGAGCCCTTCCCAGTAAGTTGAAAACTTCTTTCTCGTAGCTGCTAATTATCTCTTTGATATTTACATTTTTTATTTTTATTTTTTTTAAGGGGACTGACTCGACGTGCTCTTGTGTGGATTGTGCAGCTTCTTGCCCACAATCGTGGGATTCTTTTGGGAAGGACCGAGAGCCGGATCCTGCCTTTGATTGCGCCAACAAACCCATGTGCTGGCCCCAATGGACAGCCCTAGGAGTTGGCCTCCTATTAATCGTCGCCACTGCTAGCTCGATTATTTATTTCGATTTGTTCGGGCGAAAAAAACAAAATCCTCTCGATATTCCTAATACTCATCCACAAACTGAAAGTAAGAAATTGATTCTATTATGAAATGATACTTTATTAATTTATTTAATTTCTAGGTTTAGATAAAAAGAATTTTCGAGAAAAATTCGATTCTCTCCTTGAACGAGCTTTTACCGCCTGGGGAACATGTAAATTTTATTTTGAATTGAAATTGTTTGTACCAAGGAAAGGAAAGAGAGTGCTAAGGTCTTTTTTTGTCTCCAGGGTTTGCCAGGAACCCTACGCATGCCCTCTACTTCACCATCGGAATGGCGATCATCCTGGGCTACGGAGTCACGTTCCAGCTGGTGACCACCGACCCTGTCGAACTCTGGGCCTCGCCCACCAGCCGATCCCGGCTTGAGAAAGATTATTTTGACACCTACTTTGAGCCCTTTTATCGTACCGAACAAATCTTCATTCGCTCCAGAGGTTTATCAAATGTTAGTAAGCTCAAAATGAATTTTTTATTTTATATGCTTGAATAACTCCTCTGTCTTAAGAGGTATAATTATGGGGAATATACGGTTAGAAAGAATGAGTTTTCAGCTAAAGATTTCACCATTTATTTTTTTCCTATCATTTAATTTTACCGCGCTGGGGTAAATTCTAATTTGAAAGTTTAAACCCCTGTAGATTCCGAACGGCTAATCAGATCAGACTAGATGGGATGTCATTTGGTGCAGAAAGATAACCTCTAATAGAATAAATAAAAAAATCTCGAGTAATTAACTCAAAAATAGGTTTTTTTCTCGAAAAACCTCAGTTTTTAGGCAAAAAAATATCGAAAAATAGTCCTACTTGTGCAACGCATAGCCACTTGACCATAAAAGCTACATTAAATCTAAATATAGTTTGTTTGTTTTTTGTTAAACTTGAAGAAAATCCATCGAAAATTTTTAATTTAAAAAATTACATAATTTTCTTCATAATCTTTTAAAGAAATTTTTACCAAAATGTAAAGGAGAATTTTAAAAAAATATTTCAAAATTCCTGATTGGCTCTAGTCAAAAAAGTTTTTTTTAAATTCCCCTTTTTGGCTGCAGAGGGTTTTAATTTATTTTTATTTTAAATTGGTAATTCCGATGCCTATCGGGTGACGTTCGAGGACTCAAACAAGATTTAAGTGGGTAAATTAAACATATCACCATGTGTTTTTAGTTTTAATCTTCTTAATTAAATCGTGTTTCAACTAGAGCCGACGGTTTAACTAAGAGGCAATTTTATCATTCTTTTTCAGGTCTCCTACACTGACGAAGCTGACAAAGTTCATTATTTTGGATCTGTGTTTCATAAAGATTTCCTAATAGCAGTTCATGAATTGGAATCACAAATAAAAGAGGTGAAAATAAAAATAAAAATTAAGGTTTTTCCTAACTGTTAATTTGAACGTGCAATTCAGTTGACAGCAAACGAGCCAGAAGAATCGCAATTGAGGTCCTTCTGCTTTGCACCGATGATTTCTGAAATGCCGGCGCCATTTGTAGACAATTGCACTGTCCAAAGTTATTGGGCTTATCTTCATAATGATCTGACATCAATTGATCCAGAAAACCCGGATAATTATACCTTTTTGCAAGACTTTGACAAATGTATAAGGCAAGTGGGTCTGCGATTCCAAAAAAATAAACTGGTGGATCTGATTTTTGTTTTTGTTTTTATTTTAGCAACGTGTTTATGCCCAATTGCCTCGCTCCTTTCGGGGGCCAAGTTGAACCTGGAGTTGCTCTCGGCGAACTCACGACTGCTCAAGACTTCCGAACAGCCGAAGCCGTCGCTCTCACTTTCCTTCTCAATAATAAATACAACAAATCCGAAAATGGCCCCGCCATGGAGTGGGAGAAAAAGTGAGCGAATTTTGTTTTGTTTAAAAACTTGATGAGTTTATTCGTTAAATTGTTGGATTTTCAACTTTAATTTTCTTTCCCATAACTTGAGTTAAATAAAATATTTTAAATAGTTCGTGACTAGTGGCCAGAGTTGGGTTTTATACATGATTTTGAAGTTTTATACAAAAATCGTGGATAAAACTGTATAAAACGTATAAAACTCGGATGCGCATGCGCAAACCCGACGAGAAAGGAAATTCAAATAAAATTCATTTATCTTTTAACCTGTTTTTTCGGCAAGTTTGTTTTTTACAGTTTTTTACATCGGCCTAGTTTTATCCGTAGTAGTTTTATACATGTATAAAACCGTGTATTATACTCGGCGGGATAAAACTTGCCAACTCTGCTAGTGGCTCAGAGAGAAGACGTTAGCCTCTCATGGCTGGGCTCCCGGGTCGGTCCCCGTCCCAAGCCAGAAAAATTTATTTCAATTGAATTGGCAAAACATGGCACGTGGAAGAGCCGAAAAAGATTTTGAAACAAAAAATATTTTAAATGACCTACTAGGTGATATGTTTCAAGTTTTGAAGTTTGATTCCATATACTTGGACACTTTACGTATTTCGTGGAGTGAAATAATAGTAATGTGTAAATACGTGTAAATTATATTATGAATTCTTCAATTAAAACTTGAAACATATTCCTTAGTCTATATCATTTAGCATTATTTAATTCAAAGTTTGAGCTTGGAGAGTTCAAATTAAATTAAAATTTATAATTGCATTAACATATATTTTTAGATTCATTGAATTTATGCAGAATTGGACTGAGCATAGCAAGCCGGATTTCATGGACGTGGCCTTCTCTTCAGAGCGCTCCATTCAAGATGAACTGGTGCGTGTCTCTTCAGCAGAAATCCCAACTATAGTCATCAGCTATGTGCTCATGTTTGCGTACATTGCCGTTGCATTGGGACACCCTTCTTGTTCTATCTCGAGAATCTTCGTAAGATTTACTTTTCTTTTTTTTTTTCTTTATTTAACAAGTATTTATTATTATAGTTGACTTGTTCCAGGTGGACAGTAAAATTCTCTTGGGTGTTGGAGGCGTTGTTATTGTGATGGTGTCCGTTGCAAGTGCCATTGGCATCTTTGCCTTTGCTGGGGTACCAACGACACTCTTAACTATCGAAGTGAGTTCTCTCTTACTTTCTGCATGCAAGAAAAACCTTAAGGCTTGGCTCGGGTTCTTGTCGTACTATTAGACTATTATTTGCAATTGCCGTTTATTTACACAATGAGTTGGGGTCCCCCGAAAAAGAATTCTATATATACCACTGCTGACTGAAGTCCCCCTTAGTCTATAAGATATGTTTCAATCATATGGCACCAGTGGCGGATTAATGCAATTTTGTCGAGGGGGGGTGGGGTTTATTTAAGGACTTTGTCGGCATCTAAGGCTATTTAGACCCCTTTCCTATTTATTTAAATTGATTGGTAACAAATTCAACTGAAATTAAAGATCGGAAATCATAATTTCTTTAGATTACTAGTTTTTATAACGTTTTCAAGAATTTCTTCTCGGGGGGGGGGGTCGCCCCCCTTTAATCCGCCCCTGTATGGCACTTTCCATGGGCTTATTGAAAAAAAAATATAAATGGAATTATTTCTAGTAATCAAATTTAGAAACAAATGAAGAATTAAGTATCTTTCTACGACTCACTCCCTTATAGGGGTATAAGAGGACACCAAATTAACAGATAGAGTTAATTCCTCTATTTTGAATATGTTCTTTATTCATCTCTCCTTTATATTTATTTAACTTTTTTATTTTTTAATTACAGGTCATTCCGTTTTTGGTGCTCGCAATTGGCGTTGATAATTTATTCATTTTAGTAGAATCCCTGCAAAGGAACGAGCCAATTGATTATTTGAATGGAGTCTTGACCTACGAGGAGACAGCCGACCGAGTTGGCAGAACTTTGGGCAAAGTTGGGCCTCGGATGTTGCTCACAACTCTCAGCGAAACGTTTTGCTTTCTCATTGGTGGGTAGTGTGAAAAAAAAAATCATTTTCTACTTATTTATTTATTTTCAAACAGGATATGAACAATCAATCAAAAAAATTTTATTTTTTTATATCCACCCGTTTCGGTACCTTTTTTTCTCATCTCTTCAGATTTATACAGTATAAGATTTTTTTAAAGTATTAACGGCATGATACAAATATATATTCAAATTTAAAACTATTTTTTCCTTATCTATAAAAATGTTTTTCATATCCCGGTGTTTACAAACAAAAAATTTAAATAATTATTTACAAGAGATAATTTTGATTCAAGACAGACAGACAGACAGACACTCATTCAATAAAATATCTCTTTTTTTCATTTTATTGAAACTTCACTTGGCCGTTTCAAGTTCCTTTTTCTGGTAGCCATTTTTCACCAGTAAATCAACTGATGTACTCGAAAATCTTTTAATACTAAAATCAAAAAGCTATCAATTGGATGATAATCAAAAAAATTGTCTTGATAAATTTATTGGAATTTAAGATAATGTCAATCAAAGCTATCCTAAAGAGATTAGATTTGATTAGATCTTCATTTGATAAAAAGACTTCCTTTCCACGCTTAAAGTCCTAAATAGTTCATAGATGCCAGGGGACTGGCTCACCTGCCTCTCCTCAACTGTTAGTAATGCCGCAACCAGGCGCCAACCTGTGCGGGGCTTAGAGCCAAAATCTGCTCGTGGTCCCATAGAAATTCTCAAAGTAGTCGTTCTTATAAAAAACTATTTTTTTTTTTTAATTTTCAACACTATTAAATTTAAAAAAAAAAATTTGCCTTAATCAAGCTCAGAAAAAGATATCCAAATTTTTCAAATTTTCTGAGATTTTATGACAAAATTCCCTCTATTTGTTTTTTTTT